>CAUPSL010000909.1:0-5000 GCA_963514005.1 Raja brachyura
CTTGAACCTATGTCCTCTGGTCCTCGATTCCCCTACTCTGGGCAAGAGATTCTGTGCATCTACCCGATCTATTCCTCTCATGATTTTGTACACCTTTATAAGATCTCCCCTCATCCTCCTTGGCGCCAAGGAATAGAGACCCAGCCTACTCAATCTCTCCCTATAGCTCAGACCTGTGTGTGGTGGGTATATGGAACATGTGTACACCAAACATAGTCCCATGCCTGTCGCCCTCCCCTCTCTCTCTCGGTCTCTCTCTCGGTCTCTCTCTCGGTCTCTCTCTCGGTCTCTCTCTCGGTCTCTCTCTCGGTCTCTCTCTCGGTCTCTCTCTCGGTCTCTCTCTCGGTCTCTCTCTCGGTCTCTCTCTCGGTCTCTCTCTCGGTCTCTCTCTCGGTCTCTCTCTCGGTCTCTCTCTCGGTCTCTCTCTCGGTCTCTCTCTCGGTCCTCTCTCTCAGTCTCTCTCTCCTTCCCTTCCACGTCTCTCCCTCCCCTCCGCCTCTGCTCCCATTCTATAGAGATGGAGAGGGCGGCGATTTCACTGCAACATCTCCACGGGTTATGAGTGTGTGAAGGAGAGGGAGGGAAGGGGAGAGAGAGGAGGAGGGGGAGAGAGAGGGGGAGGAGTAGAAAGAGGGGGGGGAGAGAGAGAGGGAGGGGGGAGAGGAGGTGGAGGGGGAGAAAGAGGGGGGGAGAAAGAGGAGGAGGGGGGATAAAGAGGGGGAGGGGGAGTAAGAGGGGGGAGAGGGAGAGGAGGGGGGAGAGAGAGGGGGGAGGGGGAGAAGGGGGAGAAGGGGGGGGGGAAGATCTGTGAGATTTACAACCGGCAGCAATGGAACAAAGTTTAAATCTCTGTCCCTCTCTGATAAAACTCCATCGCTTCATGGGTGGGGGGGGGGGGGGGGACTTGCAATTAAAAATCAAAATCAAAACCTGCCAACCTCCTGACAATCGCTAATTATATTGTGTGATTCTGCTGCTGTCTCCCGCTGAAGATTAAATGACGGGGTTAATGTCACTTTTGATGCGTTGCACAGGATTGAGAATTTTTTGCAAAATTAAATAAAAGATATTAGTGTTGAAGTTGCATTATTTTATGGTTTTGTGTGTCTGCCGGAGTATTGTGTGGTGAGGGGCGGTGTGTACAGGGTTGTCATTATTGGCATTGACAGCGCGAGAGGGGAGGGGGTGATGTGGTCAATCTATCACCCTCCCCCCCCTCTTTTCTCCCCCCCTCTCTTCCCTCCCCCTCTCCCCCCCTCACCCCCCCCTCTCGCCTCCCCCCCTCTTTCTCTTCCCCCTCCCCCCCTCCTCTTCTCTCACCCCCTCTCCTCTCCCCCCTCTCCTCTCCCCCCCTCTCCTCCTCCACTCTCCTCTCTCCCCCTCCTCTCTCTCCACCTCCCCCTCTCCTCCCCCCTCTTTCTGCCACCACCCCCCTCCCTCTCTCTCTCTCCTCCCCTCCTCCCCTGATGGGTCACTGAGCTGCAGTTCAGAGATGCTCCTTTGTTAGAAGCCGGGGACACGGTGGATAAGCGGCTTGTGTCTCCTCCTCTCTCCATCCATCCATCCCACCGGCCGCTGATCCAGCGACACATTCTCCACTCACTCGGGCGACGCCGAGAGGTAAGGGGTGCACAAGGCGCTTCTGCACCATCCAGAAACACGGGCTGTTGTTAAAGGGACGTTTTCACGAGAGGGGGGTGGGGGAGAGTCTGTCTGTAAGTCTGAGCTCACCTTGAAATCATGGCAACTTGACGGGTAATGGGATGGGAGGGGGGACAGGAGAAGAGAGGAGGAGGAAGGAGGAGAGGGGAAGAGAAGAGAGAGGAGAGGAAGAGGAGAGGAGAGGAGAGGAGAGGGGGAAGAGGGGAGAGGAGAGAAGAGGAGAGGAGAGAGGAGGGGAGAGGAGAGAAAGAGGAGAGGAGAGGAGAGAGGAGAGGAGAGGGAGAGGGGAAGAGAAGAGAAAGGAGAGGAGAGGAGAGGAGAGGAGAGAGGAGAGGAGGGGAGAGGAGGAGGAGAGGGAAGAGAGGAGAGGAGAGGAGAGAAGAGGAGAGGAGAGGAAGAGGAGAGGAGAGATGAGAGGAGAAGAGAGAGGAGAGGAGGGGAGAGGAGAGAGGAGAGGAGAGGGGGAAGAGGGGAGAGGAGAGGAGGGGAGAGGAGGAGGAGAGGAGAGGAGAGGAGGGGAGAGGGGAGGAGGAGGAGAGGAAAGGAGAGGAGAGGAGGAGGATATGGGAAGAGAAGAGAGGAGGAGCGGCGGTGGGGGGGGGGGGGGGAGGAGGGGAGTATACGCTACAAATATTCCACCCCCTCCCCACCACAACTTTGATATATTCTACACTGCCAGTTTCGTTGAAGGTCAGAGAGACTCCCTAACTTTCATCAGTCACGTGTACCATCTTACAGTGAAATATGTATTTTTTGAGCACAGGCCCGCAAGTCTATTCCTGTACATCAGTCTCGGGGTAGATTGGGGTACGCGAAGGTCTTCAGGGGGGTACACAGCAATTTCCAGCTGTGTACTACGCTACTGAAACATAGATTAATTATTAGAAAAAATATGTAATGAATTAATTTATATTAAATATTATTTATGTTCCGTACGTTATTTTTCCCTTCACATTGGTAACAAGACAATAGGTGCAGGAGTAGAGGCCATTCGGCCCTTCGAGCCAGCACCGCCATTCAATGTGATCACAGCTGATCATCCACAATCAGTACCCCGTTCCTGCCTTCTCCCCATATCCCCTGACTCCGCTATCTTTAAGGGCCCTATCTAGCTCTCTCTTGAAAGCATCCAGAGACCGGCCTCCACCGCCCTCTGAGGCAGAGAATTCCACAGATTCACAACTCTCTGCAAGGAAAAGTGTTTCCTCATCTCCGTTCTAAATGGCTTACCCCTTATTCTTAAACTGTGTGTGGCCCCTGGTTCTGGACTCCCCCAACATCGGGAACATGTTTTCTGCCTCTAGCGTGTCCAAGCCCTTAACAATCTTATATGTTTCAATGAGATCCCCTCTCATCCTTCTAAACTCCAGAATGTACAAGCCCAGCTGCCCCATTCTCTCAGCATATGACAGTCCCGCCATCCCGGGAATTAACCTGGTGAACCTACACTGCACTCCCTCAATAGCAAGAATGTCCTTCCTCAAATTAGGGGACCAAAACTGCACACAATACTCCAGGAGTGGTCTCACTGGGGCTCTGTACAACTGCAGAAGGACCTCTTTGCTCCTATATTCGATTCCTCTTGTTATAAAGGCCAACAGGGCCATTGGCTTTCTTCACTGCCTGCTGTACCTGCATGCTTACTTTCATAGACTGATGAACAAGGACCCCCGGATCCCGTTGTACTTCCCCTTGACCCAATAGTCAATGGTGCTTGTGTAAGTAGGAACTGCAGATGCTGGTTTACACCAAGGACAGACACAAACTGCTGGAGTAACTCAGTGGGTCAGGCAACATCTGTGGAGAGAAGGAATAGGTGACGATTCGGTTCGAGCCCCCTTCCTCAAACTCCACTCAACTCCTTCCCTCCAGAGATGCTACCCGTCCCGCTGAGTTACTCCAGCATCTTGTGCCTATCTTCGGTAAAAAACAGCATCTGCAGTTCCTTCTTACACGAGCACCCTTGACTATCATCGATTCTTGCACGGTTCCATCCCAATCGTGCAAACTCCTCGAGTTCCTTCCGACACATTTAACATGGACAACCTCCTGTCTCGTTGGAGGTCGGATCTCTGGCCCTGTGTTTCAGAATGAAAAGATCCGTACCTGTAATTGTGAGAATTGTAATTAAGAAGTTGGGAGGGGTGGGGGTGGGGGGGGGGGGGGGGAGGAAATACTATTTAAAGATGACTGATGGATAAGCTGCTCGCTGCATGTGGCTCTACAGCCTGGCATGCTGTGACAAGCTGGCAAAGAGGCCCATCTGCTGAGCGGCTATACAGCCAGGTGATGTTACCTGGCATTGGGCCAGTGCCTGCTAGTGGGGCAACGCTGTGCCCCTGAAAGGCCTGGATAGTGTGGACTAGAGTTGGGGGAGTCCAGAACCAGGGGCCACACACACAGTTTAAGAATAAGGGGTAAGCCATTTAGAACGGAGACGAGGAAACACTTTTTCACCCAGAGAGTTGTGAGTCTGTGGAATTCTCTGCCTCAGAGGGCGGTGGAGGCCGGTTCTCCAGATGCTTTCTCTCTGGAGAGAAGGGATGGGTGAGGTTTCGAGTCGAGACCCTTCGTAACCTGTTTTTCTCACAGAGAGTTGTGAGTCTGTAGAATTCTCTGCCTCAGAGGGCGGTGGAGGCCGGTTCTCTGGATGCTTTCAAGAGAGAGCTAGATAGGGCTCTTAAAGATAGTGGAATCAGGGGATATGGGGAGAAGGCAGGAACGGGGTACTGATTGGGGATGATCAGCCATGATCACATTGAATGGCGGTGCTGGCTGGAAGGGCCGAATGGCCGACTCCTGCACCCATTGTCTATTGTCTATTGACTGAGATGCGGAAAAACTTTTTCACCCAGCGAGTTGTGAATCCGTGGGGTTCTCTGCCACAGAAGGCAGTGGAGGCCGATTCACTGGATGTTTTCAAGAGGGAGTTAGATTTAGCTCTTAGGGCTAACGCAATCAAGGGATGTGGGGAGAACGGGGTACTGATTTTAGATGATCAGCCGTGATCAGATTGAATGGCGATGCTGGCTCGAAGGGCCGAATGGCCTCCTCCTGCACCTATTTTCTATGTTTCTATGAACTAGTGAGCGGCAGGTGTCTGGAACGTGGAGGTTATGGGAGAGGGAGAGAGGATGGGATTTTAAAGGAGTGGCAACAGCAGGAGATTAGATCTCCAGTATAATATTGCACTGGCCTCATAATTCGGAGGATTAATGAATTGGTGTCGTGAGTTCAATTCCCAGCACAGTTGATGCAGAATTTTCAAACTAGGTTAAACTCCAGAATAAAATGCCTGCAATGCTGACGCTAAACCACTCCGATGTTACATTTCACTG
>CAUPSL010000909.1:10000-12500 GCA_963514005.1 Raja brachyura
CTTCTCCCCATATTCCCTGACTCCACTAGCCCCTAGAGCTCTAGCTAACTATCTCAGAGAGCTAGATAGGGCTCTTAAAAATAGCGGGGATATGGGGAGAAGGCAGGAACGGGGTACTGATTGGGGATGACCAGCCATGATCACATTGAATGGCGGTGCTGGCTCGAAGGGCCGAATGGCCTCCTCCTGCACCTATTGTCTATTGTCTGTTGTCTATATTGTCTCCAGAGATGCTGCCTGTCCCACTGAGTTACTCCAGCAGTTTGTGTCTACCTGCAAGAGGGTTTAATTGTCGTGTGTAGAGCGATAACGGAACGGTGACAATCTTGCTTGCTGCACCTTAACCAGTACGCAGATGAGTGTCTAGTAACCTATAATACGCCCAGTTAACAGCAATTTGAGGAGGGATGTCTTTAGTCAGAGGGTGGTGAATCTGTGGGATTCTTTGCCACAGACGGCTGTGGAGGCCACAAGTCATTGGGTATTTTTAAGGCAGAGATAGATAGATTCTTGATTAGTGCAGGTGTCAGGGGTTATGGGGAGGAGGCAGGAGAATGGGGTTAGGAGGGAGAGATAGATCAGCCATGATTGAATGGAGGAGTAGACTTGATGGGCCGAATGGCCTAATTCTGCTGCTATCACTTATGACCTCAATTGCAACTGAAGTACCTGCTGCAACCAAGGACACAGCCCGTAGATGATCACAGTTGCTGGGGTCAGTGTTCTAGAGCCTGATGGTTGTTGGGAAGAAGCTGTTCTTGAACCTGGAGGTCACGGTTTTCAGGCTCTTGTACCTTCTTCCCGATGGTGGCAGCGAGATGAGAGCGTGGCCAGGGTGGTGTGGGTCTCTGGTGATGCCGGCTGCCTGTACGAGGCAGCAACTCCTGTAGATCCCTTCGATGGAGGGGAGGTCAGTCGGTACCTGTGACGGACCAGGCAGTGTCCACCACTTTCTCCAATCTCCTTGGTTGCTGGACGTTCCAGTTGCCGAAGCAGGCCGTGATGCAGGAAGATTGTTCCCGATGTTGGGGGAGTCCAGAACAAGGGGTCACAGTCTAAGGATAAGGGGGAATTCCTTTAGGACCGAGATGAGAAGATCTTTTTTCACACAGAGAGTGGTGAATCTGTGGAATTCTCTGCCACAGAAGGTAGTTGAGGCCAGTTCATTGGCTATATTTAAGAGGGAGTTAGATGTGGCCCTTGTGGCTAAAGGGATCAGAGGGTATGGAGAGAAGGCAGGTACAGGATACTGAGTTGGATGATCAGCCATGATCATATTGAATGGCGGTGCAGGCTCGAAGGGCCGAATGGCCTACTCCTGCACCTATTGTCTATGTTTCTATGTTTCTATGTAGGCTAACTGCCATATATCTCTAGAAGTTGAAGAAAGTATTTGTCGACATGATCGAATCTCCTCATTCTTCTGAGGAAGTAGAGGCGTTGATGAACCTTCGTAGGTGGTCAGGGCAGCGAACTAGGCTTGTATTCACTGGAGTTTAGAAGGATCCCTTCGAGCCAGCACCGCCAATCATTGTGATCATGGCTGATCGTCCCCAATCAATAACCCGTGCCTGCCTTCTCCCCATATCCCTTGACTCCACTAGCCCCTAGAGCTCTATCTAACTCTCTCTTAAATCCATCCAGTAATTTGACCTCCACTGCCCTCTGTGGCAGGGAATTCCACAAATTCACAACTCTCTGGGTGAAAAAGTTTTTTCTCACCTCAGTCTTGAATAGCCTCCCCTTTATTCTAAGACTGTGGCCCCTGGTTCTGGACTCACCCAACATTTTTCGAACATTTTTCCTGCATCTAGCTCGTCCAGTCCTTTTATAATTTTATATGTTTCTATAAGATCCCCCCTCATCCTTCTAGACTTTAGAGATACCGCACAGACACAGACCCTTCGGCCCACTGAGTCCGTTCCGACCAGCAAGCACTATCCTGTACACACTAGGGACAATTTACATTTATAATCGAAGCCAATTAACCTACAAACCCGCACGTCTTTGGAGTGTGGGAGGAAACCGGAGCACCCGGAGAAAACCCACGCAGGTCGCGGGGAGAACGTGCAAACTCCGTACAGACAGCGCCCGTAGTCGGGATCGAACCCGGGTCTCTGGCGCTGTGAGGCAGCAACTCTACCGCTGCACCACAAAGATTGTCATTGTTCTCTGCTGAGGTTTGCAAAATGATGGAGGATTACTCTTGATGCAGCCACAAAATGCTGGAGTAACTCAGCAGGACAGGCAGTGTCTCTGGATGTTTCTTCAGACTGAAGAAGGGTCTCGACCCGAAGCGTCACCCATTCCTTCTCTCCAGAGACGCTGCCTGTCCCACGGAGTTACTCCAGCACTCTGTATCTACCTTTGGTGTAAACCAGCATCTGCAGTTCCTTCCTGCACTGTCCAATCTTTATACAGAAGTGTCTCGGTCAGTGTAAAGCAATCAGAGCCGAAACGATCCTGATTTTGCATTGAGTTTTTTCCCCTGTTGTTTCAA
>CAUPSL010000909.1:17500-34277 GCA_963514005.1 Raja brachyura
ACAGGCAGCATCTCTGGAGAGAAGGAATGGGTGACGTTTTGGGTCGAACTGAGTGTCAGGGGAGAGGGAATCACAGCGGGTCAGTCTGAAGAAAGGGTCTCGCCCCGAAACGTCGCCCATTCCTCCTCTCCAGAGATGCTGCCTGTCCCACTGAGTTACTCCAGCATTTTGTGTCTACCTGTATGGTTCCCTGATAGGTGGATATGGTTGGGCAGAAGGCGTTAGGTCTTCATTGGGAAGGGAATCCCAAGTTGCTTCCCAAATACAACAGTTGGGACACCATGATGCATCTGTACAAGTCGGTGGTGCGACCACACTGTGTGCCATTCTGGTTCTGGTAGAAGGATGTCACCAGGAAAAGTTGGAAAGGGTGGATTCACCAGGATGTTACCTGGGCTTGAGCTGCAGGGAGAGAGGTTGGATAGGCTGGGACATTTTTCTTTGGAGGGTAGGAGGCCGAGAGGTGACCTTATCATAAGGTCATAAGTGATAGGAAAAGAATTAGGCCATTCGGCCCATCAAGTCTACTCTGCCATCCAATCATGGCTGATCTATCTCTCCCTCCTAACCCCATTCTCCTGCCTTCTCCCCATAACCATTATTGAGGTGTAGAAGATGGTGAGGTGCATGGATCAAGTCAGCGCTCACAGCTTTCCCCCCCCCCCCCCCCCCCCCGAGGTAGAGGATTCTAAAGTTGGAGGGCACAGGCTTCAGCTGAGAGGGGGGAGATTTCAGGACCTCAGGGGCAATGTTTCCACTCAGAGGGTAGTCCGTATCTGGATCGAGCTGCCAGGGGAAGCTATTGATGCAGATACATCCATGAATTTGAAATTACAATTGAACAGATATAGGGATAGGATGGCACGTGAAGAAGGGTCTGGACCCGAAACATCACCCATTCCTTCTCTCCAGAGATGCTGCATGTCCCATTGAGGTACTCCAGGTTTTTTGGGCATATCTTCGGTTTAAACCAGCGTCTGCAGTTCCTCCCCGCGGGACCAACCCAGCACGCCAACATGCTCCACATGTACAAGGGTTCATAGGTTCAAACGTTCATTTGTTGTCACATACACCAATTGGTGTCGTGAAGTTCCAGTTGCCATCGCAACACATTAATAAGAATACAACACAACATTAAAGGTGAATTTAACATGAAACATAGAGACAAAGTGGGCCTGACTCTGCGCTCTACATATCTCCACGACTCTCTGACAGATCCTTGAAGCATTTAGCTCATCGTACAATGTCCATTGTTTTAGTTTAATAAAGTTTAAAGATACAGCGCGGAAACGGCCCCTTCAGCCCACCGAGTCCGCAGTGGCCAGCGATCCCCACTCACACTCACACTCACACTCACACTCACACTCTCACTGTCACTCTCACTCTCACTCACACTCTCACTCACACACACACACACTCACACTCACACTCTCACTCACACTCTCACTCACACTCACACTCACACTCTCACTCTCACACACTCACACTCTCATTCTCACTCGCACTCTCACTCTCATTCTCACTCTCACTTTCACTCTCATACACACACGCACACGCACACTCTCACTCTCACCCTCACTCTCACCCTCACTCTCACTCTCACACACACACACTCTCTCACTCTCACTCTCACTCACACTCTCACTGTCACTCTCACTCTCACTCTCACTCACACTCTCACTCTCACTGTCACTCACACACACACACTCACACTCACACTCTCACTCACACTCTCACTCACACTCACACTCACACTCTCACTCTCACACACTCACACTCTCATTCTCACTCTCACTCACTCTCATTCTCACTCTCACTTTCACTCTCATACACACACGCACACTCTCACTCTCACTCTCACCCTCACTCTCACCCTCACTCTCACTCTCACACACACACACTCTCTCACTCTCACTCACACTCACACTCTCACTGTCACTCTCACTCTCACTCACACTCTCACTCTCACTGTCACTCTCACTCACACACACACACTCACACTCACACTTTCACTCACACTTTCACTCACACTCACACTCACACTCTCACTCTCACACACTCACACTCTCATTCTCACTCTCACTCACTCTCATTCTCACTCTCACTTTCACTCTCATACACACACGCACACTCTCACTCTCACTCTCACCCTCACTCTCACCCTCACTCTCACTCTCACACACACACTCTCTCACTCTCACTCTCACTCACACTCTCACTGTCACTCTCACTCTCACTCTCACTCACACTCTCACTCTCACTGTCACTCTCACTCACACTCACACACTCACACTCACACTCTCACTCTCACTCTCACTCTCGCTCACACTTTCACTCTCACTCTCACTGTCACTCTCACTCACACTCACACTCACACTCACACTCTCACTCTCACTCTCACTCTCACACACACACTCTCACACTCTCACTCTCACACTCACACACACACACACACACACTCTCTCACTCTCACTCTCACTCTCACACTCACACACACTCGGTACATTTTTACCGAAACCAATTAACCTACAAACCCGCACGTCTTGGAGGTGAGGGAGGAAACCGAAGGTCTCGGAGAAAACCAACCAGGTCACGGGGAGAACGTGCAAACTCCGTACAGACAGCGCCCGTAGTCAGGATTGAACCCGGGTCACGGGCGCTGTGAGGCAGCTGCACTACCCGCTGCGCCACCATCAGCGAGGGGGAATTAAATGCGGGCATCCCCTCCTTGCAGCTGCTGCGGTGGGGGGCGTTGTCAGCGTTGGGATCCATGGAGAAGTTGGCCGGGTTCCTCTCACACGTTGCATTGCAGCCATGGATGTCCACCCGTCTCCTAGCAACTGCTCCAGGTGGCTCGGTCATTCCTTTGTTGGTCCGTGTTGGCGTTTCTGCCGGGTTCCTGGGCCCAGATCACACTGACCATTTAAACTCAACACAGGAGAGTCGCGGCCAACAAGGATAACCTAATGCCCCCTGTCCCACTTAGGAAACCTGAACGGAAACCTCTGGAGACTTTGCGCCCCACCCAAGGTTTCCGTGTGGTTCCCGGAGGTTTTCGTCAGTCTCCCTAATGGTCGAAAGAGGTTTCCGTTTTAAAAATCGGTAATTTTTTTAGTCGAAGCCGGTTGCGATGCCAGTGGTTGCCGGAGGACAAAAACCTCCGGGAACCGCACGGAAACCTTGGGTGGGGCGCAAAGTCTCCAGAGGTTTCCGTTCAGGTTTCCTAAGTGGGACAGGGGCATAACTCAGTGGGCCAGGCAGCGTCTCTGGAGAGAAGGTATGTGTTCCACCCAGAGATGCTGGCATCTACTGTTCTGCCATGCATTCGATGAAGGAGAATCCTTCTGTCTCCAATGAGTCCTGGTGTGGTCTATTAATCACTGGCACTGCGGTCTGGTCACAATGAGACATTAAACATTGAGGACCATCTCAGCATTCTAGCATACATGGACGGCTCAATTGCAACCATGTATTGTCTTTCCGCTGACTGGTTAGCACGCAACAAAAAGCTTTTCACTGTACCTCGGTACACGGGACAATTAACTAGACTGAAACTGTCCAACAGCAGGAACTCACCTGGGTTCAGAAGTGGGTTTTTTTTTGTCCGTTAAGTTTATTTTTCCCGTCAAGTTTATCTTTTAGAGGCACGGCGCGGAAACAGGCCCTTCGGCCCACCGGGTCCGCGCCGACCAGCGATCACCGCACGCTAACACTCTCCTACACAAACTAGGGACAGTTTACAATTTTGACCGAACCTGCACGTCTTTGGAGCGTGGGAGGAAACCGGAGCACCCGGAGAAAACTCACACAGGTCACGGGGAGAACGTACAAACTCCGTACAGACAGCACCCGCAAAAACATAGAAACATAGAAAATATGTGCAGGAGGAGGCCATTCGGCCCTTCGAACCAGCACCGCCAATCATTGTGATCATGGCTGATCGTCCCCTATCAATAACCCGTGCCTGCCTTCTCCCCATATCCCTTGACATTCCTGGGATGTCAGGACTGTCTTATGAAGAAAGACTGCATAGACTCGGTTTATACTCTCTAGAATTTAGGAGATTGAGAGGGGATCTTATAGAAACTTACAAAATTCTTAAGAGGTTGGACAGGCTAGATGCAGGAAGATTGTTCCCGATGTTGGGGAAGTCCAGGACAAGGGGTCACAGCTTAAGGATAAGGGGGAAATCCTTTATGACCGAGATGAGAAGGACTTTTTTCACACAGAGAGTGGTGGGTCTCTGGAACTCTCTGCCACAGAGGGTAGTTGAGGCCAGTTCATTGGCTATATTTAAGAGGGAGTTAGATGTGGCCCTTGTGGCTAAGGGGATCAGAGGGTATGGAGAGAAGGCAGGTACGGGATACTGAGTTGGATGATCAGCCATGATCATATTGAATGGTGGTGCTGGCTCGAAGGGCCGAATGGCCTACTCCTGCACCTAATTTCTATGTTTCTATGACTCCACCAGCCCCTAGAGCTCTATCCAACTCTCTCTTAAATCCATCCAGTGATCCCGTAGTCGGGATGGATCCCGGGTCCCCGGCGCTGTGAGGCAGCAACTCTACCAGCACACACACACACACACACACACACACACACACACACACACACACACACACACACACACACACACACACGCACACACACAGACGCACACACACACACACACACACACACACACACACACACACACACACACACACACACACACACACGCACACACTGCCACACACACTCACACACACACACACACACACACACACACACAGACGCACACACACACACACACACACACACACACACACACACACACACACACACACACACACACGCACACACACACACGCACACACACACACACACACACACACGCACACACACAGACGCACACACACACACACACACACACACACACACACACACACACACACACACACAGACGCACACACTGCCACACACACTCACACACACACACACACACACACACACACACACACACACACACACACACACACACACACACACACACACAGACGCACACACTGCCACACACACTCACACACACACACACACACACACACACACACAGACACACACACTGCCACACACACTCACACACACACACACACACACACACATACACAGACACACACTCACACACACACACACAGACACAGACACACACACACATACACACACAGACCCACACACTCACACACATACACACAGACACAGACACACACACACACACACACACACACACACACACAGACACACACACACACACAGACACACACACACACACACACACACACACACAGACACACACACACACACACACAGACAGACACCCACACACACACACACACAGACCCACACACATACACACATACAGACACACACACACACACACACACACACACACACACACACACACACACACACACACACACACACACACACACACACACACACACACACGTCTTGCTCCCTGTGTAATATCCGTTGAGCTGTGTGGCTGATTATTCTGGAGCAGTTATTGTGAGTGATCCTATGGGACCACTAGCTGCTGACTGCAAAGCAATGCTCTAACGCTGACCCGCTCCCTTAGCAAGGTTAATCGACCTCTCTGCAAAGTAAGCGATTTTAAACAAAAGAACTGTCTTGCAGAAGGGTTTATCCTGATGGCGGAGTGGCCCAGTCCTCTGTACTCAACGTTCCCTGTGTGTTGTACATGGCAGCACCGGATGCTTTGTTCAGGGAAGAGTGTACAAAACATGGGAGGAATAGAGTGTTAAAGAAGGAACTGCAGATGCTGGAGAATCGAGGGTTACACAAAAAGCTGGAGAAACTCAGCGGGTGCAGCAGCATCTAAGGAGCGAAGGAGATAGGCGACGTTTCGGGTCGAGACCCTTCTTCAGACTATTCATGCGACCCTATTAATGAGAGGAATAGACCTGGATGACGAACACACTCTTGCCCAGAGTAGGGGAATCGAGGACCAGAGGACATGGGTTTAAGGTGAGGGGGAGAGGGGGGGGGGGGTTAATAGGAATCTGAGGGGTAGTGGGTGTGGAAGGGTGGTGGGTGTATGGAACGAGCTGCCAGAGGAGGTAGTTGAGGCTGGGACTATCCCAACGTTTAAGAAACAGTTAGACAGGTACATGGATAGGATATGGGCCAGGTGGGACTAGTGTAGATGGGGCATGTTGGCCGGCGTGGGCAAGTTGGGCCGAAGGGCCTGTTTCCACACTGTGTCACTCCACGACTAAAGCGAGGGTTACAGATGGAGATGGAGACAGCATCCTGCTCCTATTTTTTTTTAGTTTCGTTCAGTTTTTTGTCCCGTGTACCGAGGTACAGTGAAAAGCTTTTTGGCGGAAAGACAATACAGGATTACAATCGAGCTGTTTACAGTGTATAGATACAGGATAAGGGAATAACGTTTGGTGCAAGTTAAAGTCCAGAAATATATACAATAGACAATAGGTGCAGGAGGAGGCCATTCGGCCCTTCGAGCCAGCACCGCCATTCAATGTGATCATGGCTGATCATCCCCAATCAGTACCCCGTTCCTGCCTTCTCCCCATATCCCCTGACTCCGCTATTTTTAAGAACCCTATCTAGCTCTCTCTTGAAAGCATCCAGAGAACCTGCCTCCACCGCCCTCTGAGGCAGAGAATTCCACAGACTCAAGAAAGTCCGATTAAAGATAGACCGAGGGTCTTCAATGAGGTAGATAGCAGCTCAACACTGATTTCTAGTTTTGTTTAGTTCTAGTCTAGAGATACAGCGCGGAAACAGGCCCTTCGGCCCACCGAACCCCCTGCGATCCCCGCACACTAACACTATCCCACACACACATTGGGGACAATTTTACATTTACACCAAGCCAATTAACCTACAAACCTGTACATCTTTCGGATGTGGGAGGAGACCGGAGCACCCGGAGAAAACCCACGTGGTCCCAGGGAGAACATGCAAACTCCACATAGACAGCATTCGTTGTTAGTATCGAACCCGGGTCTCAGGGGCCGTGAGGCGGCAACTCTACCTCTGAGCCACGGTTCCTGAGATCGATCTGCGACCTGATTTCTCCGCCATTCAGTAACGTCCACGTTCTCCACGGACCCACACGCTACCTCCCCGCGCACTCTTGTAACATTCTTCCATTTCATTCAGCCATCACCCGAACACAACCCATAATGAAACTAATGGAATATAAACTGGATCTGCTCATTAGTGAATCCCGTGAAACATTTCATCATCTTATTATTAGCTTGAAATGGGCTTTAAAAATGTATGGGAGAATTTGCACAAAGTCGGATTCCGCGGGTCAGGTCATTAGTGGAGTCACTTATTATACAACTTCGCAGAGGTAGAGTTGCTGCCTCACAGACCCGGGTTCGATCCTGACTGCAGGTGCTGTCTGTGCGGAGTTTGCACGTTCTCTCCCTGTGACCTGCGTGGGTTTTCTCCAGGTGCTCAGGTTTCCTCCCACACTCCAAAGACGTGCGGGTTTGTAGGCTAATTGGCTTGGGTATAATTATAAACTGTCCCTAGTGCGTGTAGGATAGTGTTAATGAGCTGGTCGGCTCGGACTCGACGGGCCGAAGGGCCTGTTTCCGCACTGTGTCTCTGAACTTCCATATGAGGAAAGACTGGATAGACTCGGCTTGTACTCGCTAGAATTTAGAAGATTGAGGGGGGATCTGATAGAGACTTACAAAATTCTTAAGGGGTTGGACAGGCTAGATGCAGGAAGATTGTTCCCGATGTTGGGGAAGTCCAGAACAAGGGGTCACAGTTTAAGGATAAGGGGGAAGTCTTTTAGGACCGAGATGAGAAAAACATTTTTCACACAGAGAGTGGTGAATCTGTGGAATTCTCTGCCACAGAAGGTAGTTGAGGCCAGTTCATTGGCTATATTTAAGAGGGAGTTAGATGTGGCCCTTGTGGCTAAAGGGATCAGGGGGTATGGAGAGAAGGCAGGTACAGGATACTGAGTTGGATGATCAGCCATGATCATATTGAATGGCGGTGCAGGCTCGAAGGGCCGAATGGCCTACTCCTGTACCTATTGTCTATGTTTCTATGTTTCTATGAACTAAACTGAATGTTGGGATGTATTTCTGCCGGAGTTATCTTGTAGATAATCCAGGTCTTTTCAAAGGCGAAGCACCCTTTTGTTGGAATAAGTGGGTCAAAATGAGATGCAGTTAGAACGGTTTTCCTGTCTTTGCATTAACTATGTATGCGGTGGTGTCTACCGATGAATGAGCTGGTAAGTTTCAATAACTTCCAATTTAGTACAGAACGCTCAACATGAACAGGGAACAAAACTGACTGTCACAAAGGATGTCTTAAGCATCACTGACACCCATTCCAGGGGCCTGGAACTTGTGAAATATTCTATTTACGAACAAGGTTACAATTCCATTTGATTAAAAGATAATGAACTCTGCGACAGAATTGATGCACAGTCACACTCTTTGTGGAAAAGAGGCAACTTTGAGGCACAGTAGATAGGGTGGTAAAGAAAGCTTTTGGTGTGCTGGCCTTTATAAATCAGAGCATTGAATATAGGAGTAGGGAAGTAATGTTAAAATTGTACAAAGCATTGGTGAGACCAATTCTGGAGTATGGTGTACAATTTTGGTCGCCTAATTATAGGAAGGATGTCAACAAAATAGAGAGAGTACAGAGGAGATTTACTAGAATGTTGCCTGGGTTCCAGCAACTAAGTTACAGAGAAAGGTTGGACAAGTTAGGTCTTTATTCTTTGGAGCGCAGAAGGTTAAGGGGGGACTTGATTGAGGTCTTTAAAATGATGAAAGGGATAGACAGAGTTGACGTGGATAAGCTTTTCCCATTGAGGGTAGGGAAGATTCAAACAAGAGGGCATGACATGAGAATTAAGGGACAGAAGTTTAGGGGTAACATGAGGGGGAACTTCTTTACTCAGAGAGTGGTGGCTGTGTGGAATGAGCTTCCAGCAGAAGTGGTGGAGGCAGGATCGATTTTAACATTTAAAAGTAAAGTGGATAGGTATATGGACGGGAAGGGAATGGAGGGGTATGGTCTGAGTGCAGGTAGATGGGACTAGGGGAAAATAAATGTTCGGCACGGACTGGAAGGGGCCGAGAAGGCCTGTTTCCGTGCTGTAATTGTTATATGGTTATATGGGTTA
This sequence comes from Raja brachyura, assembly GCA_963514005.1. Next base: position 26,694 of record CAUPSL010000909.1, read on the forward strand.
TATGGTTCATGGAAACAGACCCTTCAGCCCATCTTGTCCATACTGACCAAGCTGGCACTCTGGGCATTTGGCCCTTATTCTAAAATGTTCCTCTCCATATATCTGTCTTTTAAAAGTCATGCCCGTTTCTATAGCTTGCCCTGGTGCCTCGTTCCAGAGATGGATGACCCTCTGAGTGAGAAGGTTGCCCCTGAGGTCCCTCTTAAATCCTTTCTGCTCCTTGTACCACGCTGGCGCAGCGGGTAGAGCTGCTGCCTCACAGCGCCAGAGACCCGGGTTCGATCCTGACCACAGGCGCTGTCTGTGCGGAGTTTGTACGTTCTCCCCGTGACCCGCGTGGGTTTACTCCCACATTCCAAAGACGTGCAGGTTTGTTGGCTTGGTATGAAAATGTAAAATGTCCCCAGTGTGTGTAGGGTAGTGTTAATATGCATAGACTCGGTGGGCCGAAGGGCCTGTTTCCGCGCTGTATATCTGTGCCTCCGCGACCTTCCGACAAAAGAGACTGTCGCTTCTGCGGTTGCTTCCGGGGTCAGTTTAAATATATTTTATTCAGGATAAAAAAATATGTACTTAAACTAGAATTGTGCCAACTTGCTCCGAAATAGCCCAAATACCCTTTTTGTTGAAGATAGACACACAATGCTGGAGTAACTCAGCGGGACAGGCAGCATCTCTGGAGAGACAGAATGTCACCCATTCCTTCTCTCCAGAGATGCTGCCTGTCCCGCTGAGTTACTCCAGCATTTTGCGTTTGTCTTCAGTGTAAACCAGCATCTGCAGTTCCTTCCTGCACATTCCCCTTTTGTCCATAATCAGGCATCTTCTGTGGCACTGGAACGGAGACGAGGAAACATATTTTCTCACAGAGAGTTGTGAGTCTGTGGAATTCTCTGCCTCGGAGGGCGGTGGAGGCCGGTTCTCTGGATGCTTTCAAGAGAGAGATAGATAGGGCTCTTAAAGATAGCGGAGTCAGGGGATATGGGGAGAAGGCAGGAACGGGGTACTGATTGGGGATGATCAGCCATGATCACATTGAATGGCGGTGCTGGCTCGAAGGGCCGAATGGCCTACTCCTGCACCTGTTGTCTAATGTCTATCTTCTGCCAGCATCACTTGTGAGATCCACACCCTGCTCTCCAGTAGAGTGGACGCAAGTTGGATTTAACCCCCAGGGAATGTTTAAACCAAAGAGATTTCATAAGAGATAGAAGCAGAATTAGGCCATTCGGCCCATCAAATCCACTCTGCCATTCTATCCCTCCCTCCTAACCCCATCCACGTCCCACCCATGTACCTGTCTAAATATTTCTTAAATGTTGGGATAGTCCCAGCCTCAACTACCTCCTCTGGCAGTTTGTTCCATGCACCCACGACCCTTTGTGTGAAAAAGTTACCCCTCACATTCCTATTAAATCTTTTCCCCTTCACCTTGAATCTATGTCCTCTGGTCCTCGATTCCCCTACTCTGGGCAAGAGACTCTGTGCATCTACCCGATCTATTCCTCTCATGATTTTGTACAGAACAAGTCAAAGTCGTCGGTTGTTAAAGAAGGAACTGCAGATGCTGGAGAATCGAGGGTTACACAAAAAGCTGGAGAAACTCAGCGGGTGCAGCAGCATCTAAGGAGCGAAGGAGATAGGCGACGTTTCGGGTCGAGACCCTTCTTCAGACCTTGATTGTGTTGGCTGTTTTTCCGAGGCAGCGTGAGGTTTAGGTATCTGTCCCTCTGGTCAGGTCTTTCATTAAATAATCAGCCTATCATGGCTGATCTATCTCTCCCTCCTAACCCCATTCTCCTGCCTTCTCCCCATAACCCCTGACACCCGCACTAATCAAGAATCTATCTATCTCTGCCTTAAAGGTATCCAGTGTCTTGTGGCCTCCACAACCTTCTGTGGCAAAGAATTCTAAAGAAATCCCTCCTCATCTCCTTCCGAAAAGAACATCCTTTAATTCTGAGGCTGTGCCCTCTGGTCCTAGACTCTCCCACTAGTGGAAACATCCTCTCCACATCCACTCTATCCAGGCCTTTCACTGTTCTGTAAGTTTCAACGAGGTCCCCCCTCATCCTTCTAAACTCCAGCGAGTACAGGCCCAGCGCCGTTTGTCCCCTTCCACCTTAAATACAACGCAGTCCTTTACCCCAACTTCTCCCAATAGAGATTTCGATCCACTCTATCTTCACTCTCCGGGGCGAAGAGGTTTCTCCTGAACTTCCAACTGGGTCTGTGGGCGAATTATATTTAACTCAAAGGAATTGTATTGAGGAGATATTTTTACTCACATCTCCCCCAGACAGGAAAACATCTTAGGGAACTCACAGAGCAAGGAAACAGGCCCTTTGGCCCGCCGAGTCCGCGCCGACCAGCGACCCGTACTATCCTACACACTCGGGACAAGTTACAATTTTTTATCTAAGTTAATTAACCTGCAAACTTGCGCGTCTTTGGGTTGCGGGAGGAAACCTGATAGCCTGGAGAAAAACCACGCCGTCACGGGGAGAACGTGCGAACTCCCTACAGACAGCACCCGCGGTCGGGATCGAACCTGGGTCTCTGGCGCTGTGAGGCAGCAACTCTACCGCTGCACCACCGTGCCGCCCTCTGGCCCCTCGATCCAGATACGGACCACCATCTGAATGAAAATGATGCCCCCGAGTATCTCTCCCCTCTCACCTTCATTCTATGCCCTCTAGTTTTGGAATCCTCTATCCTGGGGAAATAAGACTGTGAGCGTTCGTGCCCCTCATGATCTTGTTCAGCTCAATACAGTCGCCCCTCAGCCTCCTACGCTCCATCCTCTCCGCGTCTGCCCCCCCCCCCCCCAAGAATACAATCCTGCAGATGTTGGAATCTGGAATGCACGAGGTAGAATTCAACATGTCAGGCAGCCTCTGTGGAGAGGCACAGGGTCACACAGCTGGGAACCAGGCCCTTCGGCCCGACTCGTCCATGCTGACCAAGATGCCCCATCTGAGCTCGTGCAACTTGACCCACATCCCTCACAGTCGTAGAGTCATTCGACATGGAAGATGTACGACTCAGAGGTCCCTGTCCCACTTAGGAAACCTGAACGGAAACCTCTGGAGACTTTGCACCCCACCCAAGGTTTCCGTGCGGTTCCCGGAGGTTTTCGTCAGTCTCCCTAATGGTTGAAAGTGGTTTCCGTTTAAAAATCGGTAATTTTTTAGTCGAAGCCGGTTGCGATGCCAGTTGAAGGTGGTTGCCGGAGGACAAAAACCTCCGGGAACCGCACGGAAACCTTGGGTGGGGCGCAAAGTCTCCAGAGGTTTCCGTTCAGGTTTCCTAAGTGGGACAGGGGCATTATACAGCGCTTGCAGCCCCGGAGAGCCGGGTTCAATCCCGACTACGGGTGCTGTCTGTACAGAGTTTGCACGTTCTCCCCGTGACCAAGTGGGTTTTCTCCGAAATCTTCGGTTTCCTCCCACACTCCAAAGACGTGCAGGTTTGTTGGTAAATTGGCTTGGTATAAGTGGAAAATTGTCCCTAGTGTGTGTAGGGTAGTGTTAGTGTGCGTGGAGCGGTGGGGCCGAAGGGCCTGTTTCCACGCTGCATCTATAAAACCTAAATGGAAGTAGGCCCTTCGGCCCAACTCCTCCATGCTGACCAAAATGCCCCATCTTAGCCAGTCCCATTTGGCTCACATTCCAAAGTCAATGTCAAAGTCAAGAGGGTTTATTGTCGTGTGTCCCTGATAAGACAATGAAATTCTTGCCTTGCTTCAGCACAACAGAACATAGTAGGATTGTAGACCTTCCTTCACAGAGCCATAGAGTGATTGAGCACAGAAGTAGGCCCTTCGGCCCAACTCGGCCATGCTGACCTAGATACCCCATCCAAGCTAGATCCACGTCCCTCCCTGATACTCTGGTGCTGTCTGCGAATGACCTCTCTCCCCCCGAACTGTGAGCTTTCACCCTTCTTCAAGACGTCTATCTGGGGTTAATGCTTTGTGATGCAGTATTTATAATCCTGGAACCAGCCCAGCAAATCCCCTCCTCTAGTGCCTGCTGTTATTGTTCTGCCTGTTCTGCCACCGCGACTGCCTGCATTTGCCCCGCTTGTGATTTGACGGGGGGGGGGGGGGGCTTCATTTACCCTGGTGGTTTGGGTCCCCAGATCGTGGGGACAATCTGGACGGAAGCAACTGAAGTGCGGGAGGGGTAACGAGAGACTGTGGTGGCGGGGCTAGAAGCCGGGAGCCGGGGTCACGTTAAGATGACTAACCTAACGTTTCCCGCTGTGTTACCAAGGCGACAGATGGTTAAACAGCAAGACTTCAGGCAGACTCGGGAATCCTTCAATTTACCCCTTTGGTTTAAATATTATTACAACAAAAAAATCAGCAGCTCGTTTAATAATGAGATTAGTTTGGGAACAAATGCTTTTTCTCCAAAGTGTCGGAGTTTTGTTTTCTGAATTCTAAAATCTGGAGGGGGAATAGATCGGGTGGATGCACAGAGTCTCTTGCCCAGAGTGTTCAAGAAGGAACTGCAGATGCTGGACAAGTGCTGGAGAACGCTGAGTTTCTCCAGCACTTTCATCTCTTGCCCAGAGTTTGGGAATCGAGGACCAGAGGACATCGGTTTACGGCGAGGGGGAGAAAGATTTGATAGGAATCTGAGGGGTAACTTTTTCACACACAGAGTGATGGTGGGTGTATGGAACGAGCTGCCAGAGGAGGTAGGTGAGGCTGGGACTATCCCAATGTGTAAGAAACAATTAGATAGGTACATATGGAGGAAGGGACTGCAGATGCTGGTTTAAATCGAAGGTAGACACAAAATGCTGGACACAAAATAACTCAGCGGGACAGGCAGCATCTCTGGAGAGAAGGAATGGGTGATATTTTGGATCAAGACCCTTCCTCACACTTAGACAACAGACAATAGACAATAGGTGCAGGAGTAGGCCATTCGGCCCTTCGAGCCAGCATCACCATTCAGTGTGATCATGGCTGATCATCCCCAATCAGTACCCCATTCCTGCCTTCTCCCCATATCCCCTGTCCCCACTATCTTTAAGAGCCCTATCTAGCTCTCTCTTGAAAGTATCTAGTCAGGTACATGGATAGGACGGGTTTGGAGGGATATGGGCCAAATGCAGGCAGGTGGGACTAGTGTAGGGGATGTTGGCCGGTATGGGCAAGTTGGGCCGAAGGGCCTGTTTCCACACTGTATCATTCTATGACTAATTAGTTAAGTCTAGTTTATTGTCATGTGCACCGAGGTACAGTGAAAAGCTTTTGTTGCGAGCTAACCAGTCAGCGGAAAGACAATACATGATTACAATCGAGCCGTCCACAGTGTACAGATACATGATAAAGGGATTATGCCTGGGCATTTATATCTGAACAACAAAAGTTGCTGTTTTCTCCACCCTACGTTCCCCACCAATGTGGTCTGTGGTGAATCTGTGGGACTCTTTGCCACAGACGGCTGTGGAGGCCAAGTCAGTGGATATTTTTAAGGCACAGATAGATTCTTGATCAGTGCGGGTGTCAGGGGTTTGTGGGGAGAAGGCAGGAAGATTGTTCCCGATGTTGGGGAGGTCCAGGACAAGGAGTCACAGCTTAAGGATAAGGGGGAAATCCTTTAGGACCGAGATGAGAAGGACTTTTTTCACACAGAGAGTGGTGAGTCTCTGGAACTCTCTGCCACAGAGGGTAGTTGAGGCCAGTTCATTGGCTATATTTAAGAGGGAGTTAGATGTGGCCCTTGTGGCTAAGGGGATCAGAGGGTATGGAGAGAAGGCAGGTACAGGATACTGAGTTGGATGATCAGCCATGATCATATTGAATGGCGGTGCTGGCTCGAAGGGCCGAATGGCCTACTCCTGCACCTAATTTCTATGTTTCTATGAATGGGGTTAGGAGGGCGAGATAGATCAGCCATGATTGAAGTGGCGGAGTAGACTTGATGGGCCGAATGGCCTAATTCTGCTCCTATCACTTGTGAACTTGCTGCAGCTTAACAGGCCCGTAAACGCAACACACAGATGAATATACAAGAATCGATAATGCAATGAATTAATGATCAGTTATACAAGGTAACCAGAATAGTGCAAACCAAAGAGACTGTCCATAGAAGCTCATAGTTGCTGAGGTTAGTGTTGTCTTAATGTTCGAGCTTGACGTGATTCAGAGGTATCTTTATTGCTTTTTCACGACCGTGTTTTTAACGCTGAGGAGAGCATTTATTTATTTATTAATTATGCGTTTCCAAAATATGCTTTATTTTTTAATGAATGAGGGCGGCACGGTGGCGCAGCGGTAGAGTCGCTGCCTCACAGCGCCAGAGACCCAGGTTCCATCCCGACTACGGGTGCTGTCTGCACAGAGTTTGCACGTTCTCCCCGTGACCTGCGTGGGTTTTCTCCGGGTGCTCCGGTTTCCTCCCACGCTCCAAAGACGTGCAGGTTTGTAGGCTAATTGGCTTTGGTGTAGGTATAAATTACCCCCAGAACCAGGGGCCACACACACAGTTTAAGAATAAGGGGTAAGCCATTTAGAACGGAGACAAGGAAACACTTTTTCTCACAGAGAGTGGTGAGTCTGTGGAATTCTCTGCCCCGGTTCTCTGGATGCTTTCAAGAGAGAGCTAGATAGGGCTCTTAAAGATAGCAGAGTCAGGGGATATGGGGAGAAGGCAGGAACGGGGCACTGATTGTGATCACATTGAATGGCGGTGCTGGCTGGAAGGGCCGAATGGCCTCTACTCCTGCACCTATTGTCTATTGTCTATTGTGTGTGTAGAATAGTGTTGGTGTGTGGGGATCGCTGGTCGGCAGGGGACTCGATGGGCCGAAGGGCCTGCTTCCTCGCTGTGTCTCTACACTAAACTAGACATAAAATAATGAGTAGATTTTACACACATTTGTTGCTTCTCATCAATATTGGAACGTGTGCCTCTACTGCTCGATGACTGTCGCTGGGGCGGCTGAAATGCAACTCCATAATATTTAAAACATTTATACCTTCCACGTCGATTTGCTTCCCAAACTGACACAGATTAAACCTCATCCTCCCGTTATTGATGCCACTGGGCTGTGTGCCAGATGTAACTCTCTCATTCCAAGATCATTCTAGGGTCAGCTTCTCAGAGCAGAATTAGGCCATTCGGGCCCATTAAGTCGACCAGGCCATTCGATCGCGGCTGGTCTATCTTTCCTTCTCAACCCCATTCTCCTGCCTTCTCCCCATGACCTCTGACACCCGGACTGAGGTCAAGAGTCCAGAGTGTTTCAATGTCCTGTGTCCCAGATAGAACAACGACATTCTTACTTGCAGCAGCACAACGCAATGTGTAAACATGGGACACTGTAAACTATATAGTGCTCAAGAAAAAATACCCCCTTATTCCCTCTCTCTCCCCCCCCCACCTTTTCTCCCCCTCTCTCCCCCCTCTGTTCCCCCTCCCTCTTCCCCATTTCTCTCTCTCCCCTTCCCTCTCTCCCCCTCTCTCTCTCCCCCTCCCCCCCATTCCCACTCCCTCTCTCCCCACTCCATTGGCGCACACACACACACCCCCCCCACACACACACACACACACACACCCACAC
>CAUPSL010000910.1:0-13962 GCA_963514005.1 Raja brachyura
CCCCCCACACCCCCTCCCCCACACACCCCCCTCCCCCACCCCCCCCCCTCCCCCACACCCCCCTCCTCCCCCACACACCCCCCTCCTCCCCCACACACCCCTCCTCCCCCACACACCCCTCCCCCACACACCCCCTCGCCCACACAACCCCTCCCCCACACACCCCCCTCCCCCCCACACCCCCCTCCTCCCCCACACCCCCCTCCTCCCCCACACCCCCCTCCTCCCCCACACACCCCTCCCCCACACACCCCCTCCCCCACACACCCCTCCCCCACACCCCCCTCCCCCACACAACCCCCTCCCCCACACACCCCCTCCCCCACACCCCCCTCCTCCCCCACACACACCCCTCCTCCCCCACACACCCCTCCCCCACACACCCCTCCCCCACACACCCCTCCCCCACACACCCCTCCTCCCCCACACACCCCTCCTCCCCCACACACCCCTCCCCCACACACCCCTCCCCCACACACCCCTCCCCCACACACCCCTCCCCCACACACCCCTCCCCCACACACCCCTCCCCCACACACCCCTCCCCCACACACCCCTCCTCCCCCACACACCCCTCCCCCACACACCCCTCCCCCACACACCCCTCCCCCACACACCCCTCCCCCCACACACCCCTCCCCCACACACCCCCCACCCACACACCCCCTTCCCCCACACCCCCCCCCCCACCCACACACCCCCTTCCCCCACACACCCCTCCCCCACACACCCCTCCCCCACACACCCCTCCTCCCCCACACACCCCTCCTCCCCCACACACACCCCACCCCACACACCCCCTTCCCCCACACCCCCCCCACCCACACCCCCCCCCCCCCACCCACACACCCCCTTCCCCCACCCCCCCCCCACCCACACACCCCCTTCCCCCACACACCCCCTTCCCCCACACACCCCTCCCCCACACACCCCTCCCCCACACACCCCTCCCCCACACACCCCCCCACACACCCCTCCCCCACACACACCCCTCCCCCACACACCCCTCCTCCCCCACACACCCCTCCCCCACACACCCCTCCCCCACACACCCCTCCCCCACACACACCCCTCCCCCACACACCCCTCCTCCCCCACACACCCCTCCCCCACACCCCCCTCCCCCACACACCCCTCCCCCACACACCCCCCACACACCCCTCCCCCACACACACCCCTCCCCCACACACCCCTCCTCCCCCACACACCCCTCCCCCACACACCCCTCCCCCACACACCCCTCCCCCACACACCCCTCCCCCACACCCCTCCCCCACGCACACCCCTCCCCCACACACGCCCCTCCCCCACACACCCCTCCCCCACACACCCCCTCCCCCACACACCCCTCCCCCACACACCCCTCCCCCACACACCCCTCCCCCACACACCCCTCCCCCACACACCCCTCCCCCACACACCCCCCACCCACACACCCCCCCCACCCACACACCCCCCCCACCCACACACCCCCTCCCCCACACCCCCCCCCCCCAAATAAATAGTGTTATTGTATCTAGTTTAGTTTAATTTAATTAAGAGATACAGCCCTTCGGCCCTCCGAATCCATGCTGACCAGTGATCCCCACACATTAACACAAATCTACACACACTAGGGACAATTTACAATTTTACCGAGCCAATTAAACTACACACCTGTACGTCATTGGATTGTGGGAGGAATCCGGAGATCCCGGGGAAAACCCATTTAGTTTACGGGGAGAACATACAAACTCCACACAGACAGCACCCATAGTCAGGATTGAACCCGGGTCCCAGGCGCTGTAAGGCAGCAACTCTACCGCTGCGCCACCATGCCGCCCATTTGAAGACCCTTCTTATAGACATAGACATAACAACATAGATAACAGGTGCAGGAGTAGGCCATTCGGCCTTTCGAGCCTGCACCACCATTCAATATGATCATGGCTGATCATCCAACTCAGTATCCTGTACCTGCCTTCACTCCATACCCCCTGATCCCTTTAGCCACAAGGGCCACATCTAACTCCCTCTTAAATATAGCCAAATATTGAACTGGCCTCAACTACCTTCTGTGGCAGAGAATTCCACAGATTCACCACTCTCTGTGTGAAAAATGTTTTTCTCATCTCGGTCCTAAAAGACACCCCCCTTATCCTTAAACTGTGACCCCTTGTTCTGGACCTCCCCAACATCGGGACCAATCTTCCTGCATCTAGCCTGTCCAACCCCTTAAGAATTTTGTCTCTATAAGTTCCTTAAGAACTAAAGTCTCTATAAGATCACCCCTCAATCTTCTAAATTCCAGCGAGTACAAGCCGAGTCTATCCAGTCTTTCTTCATATGGAAGTCCTGCCATCCCAGGAATCAGTCTGGTGAACCTCCTCTGTACTCCCTCTGTGGCAAGAATGTCTTTCCTCAGATTAGGAGACCAAAACTGTACGCAATACTCCAGGTGTGGCCTCACCAAGACCCTGTACAACTGCAGTAGAACCTCCCTGCTCTTGTACTCAAATCCTTTCGCTATGAATGCCAACATACCATTCGCTTTCTTCACTGCCTGCTGCACCTGCATGCCTACTTTCAATGACTGGTGTACCATGACACCCAGGTCTCGTTGCATCTCCCCTTTTCCTAATCGGCCACCGTACAGATAATAATATCTACATAGCTTTGGTGCAAGTGAAATAAAAGTCTGTTTGGCAGACCATGGGTTAACAATGACATAACACTGGTCTGTTCAACAAGGTGAGGGTTCAAGCATTTTAAACAGCAGTCAGACCAAAATTACATTTTCACATCGAAACACACAAGAAAAAATTACAAGGACAAAAACAATATCTATTTGGAAAAATCCAATACCTCCGAGCTCCTCTTGAAGCACTGTGGTAGAACGAGTCACTTGGTCGCAAGATACAAACTGCTGGAGGTTAGGCAGCACATTTGGGAAAACATGGATAGGTGACGTTTCGGGTCGAGACCGTTCTTCCGACAGATTATAGGAGGGGGAAAAAGCTGGGAGAGAGGTGGGAATGGGACCAAGCCTGGCAAGTGATAGGTGGATACGGGTGAGGGAGGTGGGGGTGGGGGGGTTGGGTGGACAAAGGCTAGAGATGAAGAGGCAAACGTCTGGCAGATGAGTTGGGAGGAGGGATGAAATGTGAAGCTAGAGGAAGGAATATAGGTGGACGAGAACGGAGAAGGGGAAGGATGGGCGGGATAGCGGGAGAAATGGGTGTGCATCCAGATAGGGAACAGGGAACAGAGGTGGGGGATGGGGAGGGGGTGGGTGAGGAGAGTTGTAGTTAGCTACGACCCTAGCTAAGGCTAGTTAGCTGTATGGAGGACAGAGTTGTGTGGTGCGTCCATCACCGTGCCCGTCGGAAACCAGCACCACTGCATCGCTAATGTTTTCAACGATAATAATACTTCAAATTGGAGAATTCAGTGTTCGAATCATTGGGCTACTCATATTTTAATCCATTTAAATTCTCCACAAATTGCACATATTCTATAAGGTGTGTTTTCCCGGGCCCTATAGACCTGCATCATGACATCCTGACTCTTATACCGATGGAGACATACATACCAAACAATTTCTTGGCCACTTTATCTACTTGGGCGGGAACATTCAGGGAGTTCTTAAGTTTGTAACTCATTCCATAATTCGCGCAGGTTTGCATGGATAACTGACCTCGGTAAATTATCCCTAGTGTGTAGGATAGAATGTGTGCAGGTGATTGTTGGACAGCATGGACTGGATGGGCCGAAGGTCCTGTTTCCATGCTGTATCTCTAAACTAAAACTCAACTGAGAGTTCAAGAGAGTTTATCGTCGTGTGTCCCTCATAGGACAATGACATTCTTGCTTTGCTTCAGCACAACAGAACATAGTAGGCATTGACTACAGAACAGATCAGTGTGTCCATATACCATTATATAAATATATACACACATGAATAAATAAACTGATAAAGTGCAAATAAACACATAATGGGCTATTAATGTTCAGAGCCAGGTTTAACAGCCTGATGGCTGTGGGGAAGTAGCTATTCCTGAACCTGGACGTTGCAGTCTTCAGGCTCCTGTACCTTCTACCTGAAGGTAGCAGGGAGATGAGTGTGTGGCCAGGATGGTGTGGGTCCTTGATGATGCTGCCAGCCTTTTTGAGGCAACGACTGCGGTAAATCCCCTCGATGGAAGGAAGGTCAGAGTCGATGATGGACTGGGCAGTGTTTACTACTTTTTGTAGTCTTTTCCGCTCCAGGGCGCTCAAGTTGCCGAACCAAGCCACGATGCAACCGGTCAGCAAGCTCTCTACTGTGCACCTGTAGAAGTTAGAGAGAGTCCTCCTTGACAAACTGATTCTCCGAAATCTTCTCAGGAAGTAGAGGCGCTGATGAGCTTTCTTTATAATTGCATCTGTGTTCTCGGACCAGGAGAGATTTTCAGAGATATGCACGATGAGATAGGAGCAGAATTAGGCCATTCGGCCCATCTAGTCTGCTCTGCCGTTCGATCACCCGATTCTCCTGCCCCCTTTCTTGTATGGGTCTGGGACTTGCACCCCAACATCTCTCTGTATATAAATGGATAGTAAGCGAGATCAGTATGAATGAGCTCAATGGGGCTCTGACATGCAGCCAACAGCAGGTATATCTATGGCCAGTATCTCACATCAACAGAAGAGGGAGCCCACAGCCCACACATCAGCCAGCAGTGACCACAGTCTTTTCCAAAGCTGATCTCCTCTCCAGAGATGCTGCCTGTCTCCCCGAGTTACTCCAGCACTTTGTGTCTATCTTCGGTGTAAACCAGCACCTGCAGTTCCTTCCGACTCAAACTGCTTTTCTTCTTCTATGCTGAGCCAACACTACTAAATGTACAAAACCTTGCATCTTATATTTACCTGGGACATTCCAGTGATGACTTCTTCGAAAACACACTTCAGAACAGGGGCAATCTTTAGAGGAGATGTGCAGGGCATTTGTTCGGTTGGACAGTGTTCAGAGACAGACTTCATAAGATATGAGCACAATTTGGCCCATCGAGTCAGCTCCGCCATTCAATCGTGGCTGATCTATCTCTGCCTCTCAACCCCATTCTCCTGCCTTCTCCCCCTAACCCCCGACACCCGCACTAATCAAGAATCTGTCAATCTCCACCTTAAAAATATCCACTGACTTGGCCTCCACAGCCGTCTGTGGCGATGAATTCCGCAGATTCACCACCCTCTGACTAAAGAAATTCCTCCTCATCTCCTTCCTAAAGATACATTCTTTTATTCAGAGTCTGTGGCCTCTGGTTCTGGGACTCTCCCACTAGTGGAAACATCCTCTCCACATCCGCTCTATCCAGGCCTTTCGCTATTCGGTGAGTTTCAATGAGGCTCCCCCCCCCCACCTCCCCCTCATTCTTCTAAACTCCAGCGAGTACAGGACCGGTGCAGTCAAACGCTCAGCCCTCGGGAAGAGTGAGCAACACCGCAAGTTGGAGGAACAGCACCTCATATTCCGCTTGGGGAGTCTGCATCCTCTGGGCTTAAACATTGAATTTTCTAAATTCTGTTAACCCAGGCTGCCTCCTCCCCTTCCCACCTCTCCCTCCGCCCTCGGGCCCTGACATTCCTTCTCCATCTCTAGAGCAGAGCAGAGCTGATGTGGATTTAACTCATGCCCCACTGACACTAGTCCAGCCTCCATTATATCAGCTGTAGAACCAGAATCCTTAATAAGGGTTGTGAAAAAGTTAGGTATTTAAGATGAGTTTTGCTTTGTATTGTGGTGGTGGGTTTGGATATATTGCTTTGTATTGTACATATCATTTTTGTAAATGATTGATTTAAATTATTTTTGTTAAAAAATGAAGTAGTGGAATCAGCACAGATTGCAGCGCAAATGGATTCAAGCATCGCCCACAGCAGAGGCTGATTCTTCCTTCGTGTGGCGTGCACAGCCTAAAGATGTTGGACAACTTGTTCTATTTGATCTTCCGTTTGTGCACGTCGAGTCGATTGCATTAGTCGAAACCCATGCGGACTTCGTGAAGGTTGCAATCGTCCCACCCCGACAGAGGCTCTGATCAAACTAGTAACAGCCACCACTCACTGAAACGCACATTAGAGACATACTGTACAGATACACCTCACCCTGGCTTTAACGGACCTCTTAAGAATGGATTGTGGTTGCAGCAGACTGCGTCCGCGCTGTCTCCAGTCCGCGGTGCTTCCAGGCCAGGCCTTCTGTCGCCACGGCCACAGCCGGCCCACACAACAACCCCGGCCACTCCCAGCCCACGCCTGCCAACCCACGCCACCACCGACCCTCACCGGCGCTACGGCTGTTCACGCCGCCGGTCCTCGCCTCTCCTCCCGGCCACCAACTCACCCGGGTACCAGACCCAGTCCCAGACCCAGGGTCTGAAGAAGGGTCTCGACCTGAAACATCACCTGCCCATGTTCTCCGGAGATGCTGCCTGACCCGCTGAGTGACTCCAGCAACTCTGTGTCCTTTTGTGTCTCAACCGGCAACTGCTGCGGTTTATTTCCACCACTTAGACACAATGATAACCCCTCACTCTGTTATAACGGACAACCGGCAATAACAGACACCACTGTGGCCCGTTCTAGCGAGGGTTTGCTGCATGGAAACCAGGAACTGCTGGTTTATCCAAAATAAGACACAAAGTGCTGGAGTAAAGGGCCTGTCCCACCAGCATGCAACTCCATGCGATGAGCTCGACCTAACGTGGTCGCTTGAGCCGTCCGGCGTCGCGGGGCCGGTCCCACTTCGATCGCCGGAGCCGTGCGGAATTGTGCGGAGGTCGTCCCGACATCGCGCGGGGCTCCGAAAAACTGACCGTGTTCAAAAATTCCACGCGGCAACGGCTTGTCGGCTCGCAGTCGCCTCGACGCATTACGCACCGTCTCGACGTCGTGCCTCCGTGACCCTCTCTGTAGGTGCCTCTGTGACCCTCTATGTGTGTGGCTCCGTGGCCCTCTGTGTGTGTGTGCCTCTGTGCCCCTCTCTGTGTGCCCCTCTCTGTCCTGGCGAACTTACCTTAGACTTCGCTCCAAGTTCGCCTCACTTTGCGCCGCGTTGCGCCACTCACCCGACTTCCGCGCGGCCCCTGCTGCCGGTTTGGTCGCGCTTGCCGCATGCAGGCGCATGCTGGTGGGAACGGCCCTGTACAGGGGGTCACCCGACCTCCGCGCGGCCCCCGCTTCTAGTTTGATCGCGTTCATCGCATATAGTTGCATGCTGGTAGGACAGGCCCTTAATTCAGTGGGTCAGGCAGCAACCATGGAGAACACGGACGGCTGCCATTCAGGCCACAACCCTCTTTTAAAAAATATACACTGCTCATTTGTGGGATAGGATTGCTCTTGGAATGGCCGGCACTTGCTTCCTCAGTATTTTATGGGATTGCTAGGAATCATAAGGCCACAATTCAAGAGACTTTGGGATCCAAGCCCATAGATCCATGAAGGTGAGAATGCAAGTGGATGAAGTGGTAATGAGAGTGTACGGTCTGCTTCCCTTCGTCAATCAAGGGCATTGCGCATAAGAGTCAGGAGATCACACTGTAGGACTTTGGTTGGGAGTCAGTTGGAGTATTGTGTGCAGTTATATAACCCTATAACAATTACAGCACGGAAACAGGCCTTCTCGGCCCTTCCAGTCCGTGCCGACCATTTATTTTCCCCCAGTCCCATCTACCTGCACTCAGACCATACCCCTCCATTCCCTTCCCGTCCATATACCTATCCACTTTACTTTTAAATGTTAAAATCGATCCTGCCTCCACCACTTCTGCTGGAAGATCATTCCACACAGCCACCATGCTCTGAGTAAAGAAGTTCCCCCTCATGTTACCCCTAAACTTCTGTCCCTTAATTCTCATGTCATGCCCTCTTGTTTGAATCTCCCCTACCCTCAATGGGAAAAGCTTATCCACGTCAACTCTGTCTATCCCTTTCATCATTTTAAAGACCTCAATCAAGTCCCCCCTCAAGTTCTGGTCGTTCCCATTAGAAACATAGAAACAAAGGAATTAGGTGCAGGAGTAGGCCATTCGGCCCTTCGAGCCTGCACCGCCATTCAATATGATCATGGCTGATCATCCAACTCAGTATCCCGTACCTGCCTTCTCTCCATACCCTCTGATCCCCTTAGCCATAAGGACCACATCTAACTCCCTCTTAAATATAGCCAATGAACTGGCCTCAACTACCCTCTGTGGCAGAGAGTTCCAGAGACCCACCACTCTCTGTGTGAAAAAAGTCCTTCTCATCGGTCCTAAAGGATTTCCCCCTTATCCTGAAGCTGTGACCCCTTGTCCTGAATCTCCCCAACATCGGGAACAATCTTCCTGCATCTAGCCTGTCCAACCCCTTAAGAATCTTGTAAGTTTCTATAAGATCCCCTCTCAATCTCCTAAATTCTAGAGAGTATAAACCGAGTCTATGCAGTCTTTGTTCATAAGACAGTCCTGACATCCCAGGAATCAGTCTGGTGAACCTTCTCTGCACTCCCTCAATGGCAGTAATGTCCTTCCTCATATTTGGAGACCAGAACTGTACGCAATACTCCAGGTGTGGTCTCACCAAGACCCTATACAACTGAAGTAGAACCTCCCTGCTGCTATACTCAAATCCTTTTGCTATGAAAGCTAACATACCATTCGCTTTCTTCACTGCCTGCTGCACCTGCATGCCTACTTTCAATGACTGGTGTACCATGACACCCAGGTCGCGCTGCATCTCCCCTTTTCCTAATCGGCCTCCATTTAGATAATTACAAGAAGGATGAGGAGGCTTTGGAGAGGGTGCAGAAGAGGTTTACCAGAATGCTGTCTGCGTTAGAGGTTGTTTGGGGCCTGTTCCACTGAGGCTATTTTTAGGCAACTGCCGGCAACTGTCATAGTCGTACCATGGGCACCGAAAACCCAATGACTGGACCCCCCCCTTCGACATAGAATTTGAAATAGAATCATCACTTAAACACCAAAAGAAAATAAAGTCAGTAGCGGCGACAACCTACGTCATCCTGGCGCCAATTACGACAGCACCTACGCCAGGAGGAGTCAAGCCACGGTCATTGGCGTCAAGCCCACTGTCTCCGAAAAATTGCCAACGTTGAAAACCCAGCAGCGACCATAAAGATGCTACAACTCTTTGGGCGACTGAGGAGAGAGAGGACTCACGAGCATACAGGCGACAGACACCCTGGCGAATGTGTGGCCTGTAGTCCCCTGAGGGTGACAGGCCCTTAAGCTCGTTTGGGCAAACTCGGAATTTGAGGAATTTTCTTTGGAGAATTGAAAAATGGAGGGGAGACCCGATCGAAGTATATAAAATGATGAGAGGCATAGATAGGGTAGACAGTCACAACCTTATTCGCAGGGCGGAAAGGTCAACGACTAGAGGACTTAGGTCAGAGGCGGAAAGTTTAAAGGAGATGACAAGAGCAAGTATTTTTACACAGAGTGGTGGGTGCCTGGGGTGGTGGTGGGGGCAGAGACTATAATGGATTGTGCAGGCTTTTATATAGGTGCAGAAGAACGCAGCCGGCTGTTCTTTGGATTTTAGATTTCAGTTTTTAGTTCAGAGATGCAGGGTGGAAACAGGCCCTTCGGCCCATCGATTCCGTGCTGACCAGCGATCCCTGCACACACTAGGGACAATTTACAGTTTTACTAAGGCAATTAGCCTGCACACCTGTACGTTTTTGGGATGTGGGAAGAAACTGGAGACCCCGGAGTATGCCCACAGGGAGAAGGGTCTGTTTCCACGCTGTCTGACTCTTATGACTATGACTCGAAATGTAGCCCTACCAAAGCCCTACACTGACATATGTGACTCACATAGCGCGTCTCACTCCAGATCAGAAGGCTGCATGTTCGAATCACGTCGGGGTCACAACCGCTAATGATAGATTTATTTATGGAATTCCCCGTCACAGAGGGCAGTGGAGGCCAAATCACTGGATGGATTTAAGAGAGAGTTAGATTAGATAGAGCTCTAGGGGCTGGTGGAGTCAAGGGATATGGGGAGAAGGCAGGCACGGGTTATTGATTGGGGACGATCAGCCATGATCACAATGAATGGCAGTGCAGGCTCGAAGGGCTGAATGGCCTCCTCCTGCACCTATTTTCTATGTTTCTATATCTCCTGGCTGCTATTCAAAATATTCTCCTTCACATTTGTTTCCGAATGCCCCTGTCCCACTTAGGAAAGCTGAACGGAAACCTGTGGAGACTTTGCGCCCCACCCGAGGTTTCAGTGCGGTTCCCAGAGGTCTTTGTCAGTTTCGACCATTAGGGAGACTGACAAAAACCTCCGGGAACCGCACGGAAACCTCGGGTGGGGCACAAAGTCTCCAGAGGTTTCCGTTCAGCTTTCCTAAGTGGGACAGGGGCATTAACATACTGATGCAGGAAGACATTCCATAAATTCATCTTTCAAATGATTACAACAAATTGGGATCCATCCCACCTGTATGTGTGTTGGAGTCGCTGTGGTGGGTGTTCACGTTAAAAATGTATTTTATGTGTCTTGTTACTTTTTATTGGTGTGACTGTCCGGCAAATCAAATTTGCAAAACATACCTGGACAATAGAGTGTTAAAGAAGGAACTGCAGATGCTGGAGAATCGAGGGTTACACAAAAAGCTGGAGACACTCAGCGGGTGCAGCAGCATCTAAGGAGCGAAGGAGACAGGCGACGTTTCGGGTCGAGACCCTTCAATAGAGTACTATTCTGATTCTGATTAGTTGGGAGATACAGATACAGCGCGGAAACGGGCCCTTCGGCCCACCGGGTCCGCGCCGACCAGCGATCCCCGCACATTAACCCCATCCTACACGCACTAGGGACATTTTTCCTACATTTACCAACCTACAAGCCTGCCCGTCTTTGGAGCGCGGGAGGAAACCGAAGATCTCGGAGAAAATCCACGGGGAGGGTGTACAAACTCCACACAGACAGCGCCCGTAGCCGGGATCGAACCCGGGACTCCGGCGCTGCATTCGCTGTAAGGCGGGAACTCTACCGCTGCGCCACCGTGTCGTGGCTATAATTATGATTATGACACGTGTGGCAAAGCCTTCCGCGATATACACTATTACGTACTCAACACATCTAATTTCCCGATATATGCCTCGCCCAATATTAGAACTATTGTTCCATGATCTATAAATAGGTCTCATTACTATTTATATGCCCATTGTTATTTCTTCACTTGACCCAGATTGATCTCATTCCACTTCCATTTATATAACGAACATTCCCCACAGCGGATCAGAACTTCGTCCACATCACCAGAGCTACATCTGTTGGCGGCACGGTGGCGCAGCGGTATAGTTCCTGCTCTACCAACGCTTACAGCGCCAGAGACCCCGGGTTCGATCCCGACTCCGGGTGCCTCTCTGTGTGGAGTTTGCACGTTCACCCCGAGATCTACGGATTCCTGCCACACTTCCAAGACGTGCAGTTCCGTAGGTTAATTGGTTTGGTAAATTCAAGATTCAAGATTCACGAGAGTGTATTGTCATGTGTCCCAGATAGGACAATGAAATTCTTGCTTTGCTTCAGCACAACAGAACATAGACGGCATTGACTACAGAACAGATCAGTGTGTTCATATACCATTATATAAATATACACACACGAAAAATTAAATGATAAAATGCAAATAAACTGATAATGGGCTATTAATGATCAGAGTTTTGTTTGAGGTGAGTTCAATAGCCTGATGGCTGTGGGGAAGTAGCTATTCCTGAACCTTGTCGTTGCAGTCTTCAGGCTCCTGTACCTTCTACCTGAAGGTAGCGGGGAGATGAGTGTGTGGCCAGGATGGTGTGGGTCCTTGATGATGCTGCCAGCCTTTTTGAGGCAGAGATTGCGATAGATCCCCTCAATGATGGGGAGGTCAGAGCCGATGATGGACTGGGCAGTGTTTACTACTTTTTGTAGTCTTTTCCTCTCCAGGGCGCTCAAGTTGCCGAACCAAGCCACGATGCAACCGGTCAGCAAGCTCTCTAGTCCCTAGTGTGTGTAGGACAGTGCAAGTGTGCAGGGGATCGCACATCAGAGTGGGCTGGGTGGGCCGAACTATCTCTAAAACTACAAATCATTGTTCAAGGGCTTGTATATATAATACTCATTGTGTTTGACGAAATGAGGCCACGTTTGGACTATAGTGTTTGTTTTTGGTGGGCTGGCATCAAGCTGGATAGGGTGCTGAGCAGATCTACAAGGATGTTGCCAGGGCCTGAGCTACAGGGAGAGGCCGGGGGAGGCTGGGGATATATTCCTCGGTGTGCAAAAGGTTGAGGGGTGATCTCCTAGAGTGTATAAAATCATGAGAGGAATAGAGGCGGCATGGTGGCGCAGCGGTAGAGTTGCTGCCTTATAGCCCTGGAGACCCGGGTTCGATCCTGACCACGGGTGCTGTCTATACGAAGTATTTTCTCCCAGATCTCCAGTTACCTCCCACACTCCAAACACGTACAGAGTTGTGGGTTAATTGGCTTAGTATAAATGTTCCAATATAAATTGTCCCCAGTGTGTATAGGATAGTGTTACTGTGCGGGGATTGGTGGACATGTTGGGCCGAAGGGCCTGTTTCTGCGTTTTAATCTCTAAACCGAATAGATAGGGTGAACATACAGAGTCTTTTAGCCAGAATAGGGGAATAAGGAAACAGAGGATGTTTCCATAATGTTTGGGACAAAGACCCATCATTTATTTATTTGCCTCTGTACTCCACAATTTGAGATTTGGAATAGAAAAAAAAAATCACATGTAGTTAAAGTGCATAAAAGACATGCCGAATTGGGTTCAGATCGGGTGATTGACTTGGCCACTCAGGAATTGATCCATTTATTAGCTTTGAAAAACTCCTTTGGTGCTTTAGCAGTATGTTTGGGATCATTGTCTTGCTGTAGAATGAACCGCCGGCCAATGAGTTTTGAGGCATTTGTTTGAACTGGAGCAGATAGGATGTGTCTATACACTTCAGAATTCATTATGCTACTACCATCAGTAGTTGTATCATCAATGAAGATAGGTGAGCCAGTGCCTTCAGCAGCCATACATGCTCAGACCATAACATCCCCACCACCGTGTTTCACAGATGAGGTGGTATGCTTTGGATCTTGGGCAGTTCCTTCTCTCCTCCATACTTTGCTCTTACCATCACTCTGATATAAGTTAATCTTCGTCTCATCTGTCCACAAGACCTTTTTTCAGAACTGTAGTTGCTCTTTTAAGTGCTTCTTGGCAAACTGTAACCTGGCCATCCTATTTTTGCAGCTAACCAGTGGTTTGCATCTTGCAGTGTGGCCTCTGGATTTCAGTTCATGAAGTCTTCTGCGGACAGTGGTCATTGACAAATCCACACCTGACTCCTGAAGAGTGTTTCTGATCTGTCGGACAGGTGTTTGGGGATTTTTCTTTATTATAGAGAGAATTATTTTGTCATCAGCTGTGGAGGTCTTCCTTGGCCTGCAGTCCCTTTGCGATTAGTAAGCTCACCAGTGCTCTCTTTCTTCTTAATGATGTTCCAAACAGTTGATTTTGGTTAGCCTAATGTTTGGCTGATGTTTCTAACAGTTTTATCCTTGTTTCTCAGTCACATAAAGGCTAATTTGACTTTCATTAGCAGCACAACTTTGGTGCTCATGTTGATAAACAGCAATAAAAGTTTCCAAAGGTGATGGAAAGACTGGAGGAAAGACTAGGTGCTGAGAGAGCTCTCTTATACCTGCATTAAGGAGGCAATTAAACATACTTCAGCAATTAAAGACACCTGTGAAGCCACGTGTCCCAAACATTATGGTGCCCTGAAATGGGGGGGACTATGTATAAACACTGCTGTAATTTCTACAGGGTGAAACCAAAATGTATAAAAATGGCCTTTAATAAAATCTGACAATGTCCACTTTAACGACATGTGATTTTGTTTTATTACATATCTCA
>CAUPSL010000911.1:0-193959 GCA_963514005.1 Raja brachyura
CAGAGAGAGAGAGAGAGAGAGACAGAGAGAGACAGAGACAGAGACAGAGAGAGACAGAGACAGAGAGAGAGAGAGAGAGAGAGAGAGAGAGAGTGAGACAGAGACAGAGTGAGGCAGAGACAGAGAGAGACAGAGACAGAGAGAGACAGAGACAGAGACAGAGAGAGACAGACAGAGAGAGACAGAGACAGAGAGAGACAGACAGAGAGAGACAGAGACAGAGAGAGACAGAGAGAGACAGAGACAGAGAGAGACAGAGACAGAGACAGAGAGAGACAGAGACAGAGAGAGACAGAGAGAGACAGAGAGAGACAGAGACAGAGAGAGACAGAGACAGAGAGAGACAGAGACAGAGAGAGACACAGAGCCAGAGACACAGAGCCAGAGACACAGAGCCAGAGACACAGAGCCAGAGACACAGAGCCAGAGACACAGAGCCAGAGAGACAGAGCCAGAGAGACAGAGCCAGAGAGACAGAGCCAGAGAGACAGAGCCAGAGAGACAGAGCCAGAGAGACAGAGCCAGAGAGACAGAGCCAGAGAGACAGAGCCAGAGAGACAGAGCCAGAGAGACAGAGCCAGAGAGACAGAGCCAGAGAGACAGAGCCAGAGAGACAGAGCCAGAGAGACAGAGCCAGAGAGACAGAGCCAGAGAGACAGAGCCAGAGAGACAGAGCCAGAGAGACAGAGCCAGAGAGACAGAGCCAGAGAGACAGAGCCAGAGAGACAGAGCGACAGAGACAGAGCGACAGAGCGACAGAGCCAGAGCGACAGAGCGACAGAGCCAGAGCGACAGAGCGACAGAGCGAGAGAGACAGAGCCAGAGCGAGAGAGACAGAGCCAGAGCGAGAGAGACAGAGCCAGAGCGAGAGAGACAGAGCCAGAGCGAGAGAGACAGAGCCAGAGCGAGAGAGACAGAGCCAGAGCGAGAGAGACAGAGCCAGAGCGAGAGAGACAGAGCCAGAGCGAGAGAGACAGAGCCAGAGCGAGAGAGACAGAGCCAGAGCGAGAGAGACAGAGCCAGAGCGAGAGAGACAGAGCCAGAGCGAGAGAGACAGAGCCAGAGCGAGAGAGACAGAGCCAGAGCGAGAGAGACAGAGCCAGAGCGAGAGAGACAGAGCCAGAGCGAGAGAGACAGAGCCAGAGCGAGAGCGACAGAGCCAGAGCCAGAGCGACAGAGCCAGAGCGACAGAGCCAGAGCGACAGAGCCAGAGCGACAGAGCCAGAGCGACAGAGCCAGAGCGACAGAGCCAGAGCGACAGAGCCAGAGCGACAGAGCCAGAGCGACAGAGCCAGAGCGACAGAGCCAGAGCGAGAGAGACAGAGCCAGAGCGAGAGAGCCAGAGCCAGAGCGAGAGAGCCAGAGCCAGAGCGAGAGAGACAGAGCCAGAGCGAGAGAGACAGAGCCAGAGCGAGAGAGACAGAGCCAGAGCCAGAGCGAGCCAGAGCGAGCCAGAGCCAGAGAGAGCCAGAGCCAGAGCGAGAGAGCCAGAGCGAGAGAGACAGAGCGAGAGAGACAGAGCCAGAGCGAGAGAGCCAGAGCGAGAGAGACAGAGCCAGAGCGAGAGAGACAGAGCCAGAGCGAGAGAGACAGAGCCAGAGCGAGAGAGCCAGAGCCAGAGAGACAGAGCCAGAGCGAGACAGAGCCAGAGCGAGAGAGACAGAGCGAGACAGAGCCAGAGCGCGAGAGCCAGAGCGCGAGAGAGAGCCAGACAGAGCCAGACAGAGCCAGACAGAGCCAGACAGAGAGAGACAGAGAGAGACAGAGAGAGACAGAGAGAGACAGAGAGAGACAGAGAGAGACAGAGAGAGACAGAGAGAGACAGAGAGAGACAGAGAGAGACAGAGAGAGACAGAGAGAGACAGAGAGAGACAGAGAGAGACCATTTAAAAAATCTAAGTTTTACCTAACTGGTAGCCGATACAAGTCATCAAGCAAAGAGGTATGCAAGCTGGGAGATAGAGTTATGGATAACGTCATTTAGAGGATCGCACAGGAAAGGCTGGTAAGGAGTTCACATCATAAATGCCAACTGTTGAAATGTAGGCAGCTCAGTTGAGGCAGGCAGAGCCAAGCATTGTCTTATTCTCACCTTGGGATAAAAATATAATCGCAAAGATTGCAAACAGTCTGGTTCAGCTTCAAACCATGGCCAGGAAGATGGACCAGATTAAACTGATTTGAACCAGTGTGGCAAAAATTGATCAATAAGCAATTGCAATGCCTTGGTTAAAAGAAGCAACATAGGTTATATCTAACATGGACCTTGAGATTGCAATAGGTACATTACAAAGAAAGCCACCATTTTCTAAAGCTGAAAAAAGAAAATCAAAGTAGTGGGACTGGGGCGGTATTAGGTCTCACGTATACGCAGCCAATGGTGTAACCATTGATGTTGATGAACAGAAGGCATAAATAAAAACATTAGTGCGTTAGTGTTAAAGTGTCTGTTCAATTGCCCTAATGTGGTTAATGGGACAACTACTAGATATAAACCTCTGGTAATGGCACTTGCTATTTTAAGAGACAAACTGACAAACTTAATTATCAAACTCACTAACACTAGACGTAATGCAGAATTGTTGGAGCAATGTGCTTCAAATTTCCAAATTATAATAAGAGGAAAAAGCAGTGTCAGACTTGATGCTTAATTGGTGCCGATTTGAACCAGTGTGGCAAAAATTGATCAATAAGCAATTGCAATGCCTTGGTTAAAAGAAGCAACATACATAATTTCTAGCATTGAACAAAACTTAATGCACAAGGAAGAAATCAAATAAGAATAGAATCAGGATTGGATATGATCCATCTACACAGTTTGTTCATATTAACAACGTAATTCCTGAGAAATTGTCTGAGTTAAGTACGCAAAGAAAAATACAGAAAAGTGAAAAATACAAAATATATATCTTCATTCAGTGAACATGTTAAGATGATATTGGTTGCATATACACAGAATAAAATGAAATCAAACAAACTGTAAGCACATTCTATTATTTCTCAGCATAGAAACTGAATTTGGAACTGAAAACAAAGAAAGTGAGGTGACAGGTGAAGCAGAATTTCAGTTGCAAATGTTTCGCCTTGGAGAAACAAGGAAGAGATTTGAAGAGATTTAGATGGCAAAGAGAAAGCGGTATGATACATAGATTGGTTGGTATCTGGGGCGCCAAAGATCCAATGCAGATAAAGAGAAAATGCTTTAACTGAGGGTTATGAGAAGTTGGAATGTACTAGCTAAACTCGTTGCTAAACCAAATTTAATAGTAACTTTGAAAAAAGGGTATAAATAATTTAATGGTAAATATTTCTAACCATATGATGGAAATATATGCATATTTTATATTGGCTTTCACGATCTCAGAACATCTTAAAGAATTGCAACCTATTAAGCACTTTAATAGCTATTATGCAGGAAACAGCAAGTAACCTGCACAAATACACTGCCCAAACAGTCAACTTAATGACCAGGCATTGCTTTAATCATTTTAACTGGCATCCTGGTCTTTATCCTTCAGTGATTACTTGCCTGCCTTTCTTCAAAATAGTGCTATGTATCTTTATTGTCCACCTGAGCCATAAAGCAGATCCTCAGTGTTACTTCTTGACTGAGAGGTAACACCTCCCACAGTGCAGCACTACTTAGTGGAGTGCCAGTCAAGACTCTTGTACTCAAGTCTCTGGAGGAGGGCTTGAACCCACACCACCTGATTTATACAAGTGTGCTGTCAACTGAATGGAAATAATTGAATAGCTCTTTCAGAGAGAGTATGAACATAATAGTCTGAATGCCCACTGCCTATTCAAATCATTCTATGATTAAATGTGTGAACCAGTTGTTCTTTAATCTTTCCAATTGCTTCATTCTTGAGTTTATTCTTAGAGCATTCAACAGCATGCAGCAGATCTAATTTCAATTTATTTCTAATCTTTTCCATTAAAATTTTGTTTAATTATTCTTAAAAACAGTAATTACTTAATTCTGCTGGAGAAATTATAGGTGATGCTGATGAAGTCTAGGAGAAAGATGTGTGATACACCACAGTATTAGGCATCTTAGTCTTGCAGTTTCACAATATACTAGTAGATTTTAAACATCATTTTGACAGTTAATCTCAGTGCAGATCTAGGTAAAATAAATCATTTTACACTTCACCAATATTAAGATTTAGGAGACCTAGTATATTTGCATGCTACGGACTAACAACACCTCCAAACCTTTAGTTGGCCACCATGCAACCACAATATTCCATGCTACTTTCCAAGTGAGTGGGACTACATTAGCCTACTTCCAAACATAACCAAAGAGCCTCTTTCAATTATTTTTCTTCATGCCGCTAACACCTGCATCCATCCATCCTTCGTTATTTTTAATTCAAAGCCTCGCAAATAATTAGTTCTGACCCCCATTTACAAACTGTAGTTCAGCATCCAAGCCAGGGCATCAGATTCCATTTGTAGATACCAGGCATGTGCCGTGAGTAATTACTCAGGGTAGGCAGTTAGTCGGTTTCAAAAAAAATCTTAAACCACGCATGCGCAGATTGTTCTCCTCTCTGTAAAAATAAAGAATAAAAAGAAAGTAACAATTCAATTTGCCCAAGGCATCTAAATCTCCTTCATTCTGAATTACTGAATGGTTGGGGGGTGGAGGGTGACGGCAGGTGGAGAGATGGTGGGAAAGACGGGAGTACACCAGGACAAGTTGAATCAGTTGTGATCTTATTGAATGACAATATAGTTCAAGGAACCAATTGGGGGGAGAGTTCCTTTCACAGCGTGTGGCGAGTCTGGCCAGGGGTAAAGTTGCGGGGAGAGCAGGAGCATTGAGAAGGAGGGGGTCGGGGATCATGCCAGCAACTCACTCACCGCTGCGCTCCAGGCGCGGAGCCACAGCAGTGTGTCCGGGGAGGGAAGTAGCTCGTGGCTGCCAGCGGCCGCAGGACCTCAGTGCCTTCTGCCAGCCCGTCCATCTCTGGCAGTGTTCTCCGTCTGAACAGTGAGGGACAAGCTCAAGAGCAAAGATCATTGAGCGGAGTGGGTCAGTGGGCGATGGATAACAGGACAGTGGGCAGTGGAGCTTACTCCTGTGTCAGCGCGAACAAGGGACAAATTTAGGTTACTCGCACTGACATATGGAGTAAGCTCCACCGCCGCTGTCCTGTTATCGATTGCCCGTTGTCCCGCTCTTGAGCTGGTTGCTCTGGCATGATCCCCGACCCCCTCCTTCTCAACGCTCCTGTCCTCCCGCAACTTTACCACTGGCCAGACTCCCCACACGCTGTGAAAGGAACTCTTCTTCCCCCTTCCCCCTCCCCCCCCCCCCCACCCGTGCTGTCCTTTTACAGCTGCTTTCCACTTTACAGCTGCTTGCGCAGCGCATGCGCAGTAGGCTGCTGCACATGCGCAGTACACAGTCCATGCTGCAAAGGCAGAATTTCAGCTGCCTTCAGCTCTGCTTGAAATTAACGGCTTGAAGCAGCGTCCACAGCACGTGGGCTGCACACACTTTTCCGTATTACATGTACTGCGCATGAAAGGTACGGAGAATTATGCCTACCTAAGAGATCGATCTCTTAGGTAGGCATAATTCTCCCGTGCCTTTACTATTTATATTTAATTATTATCATTTTATAATTTTAATCAGGGTAGGCAGTGCCTACCTTGCCTATCCTGATGGCACGTGCCTGGTAAATACATATAATCAGCTCTGCCCCTCCAACCTTCAAATGTAAACAGTGATGAATAAACCTTTAATTTTGTATATTACCTCAGAGCAGGAAAATTGTGGTTTTATTTCCCATCTGATGTTTCAACTCGAACAACACCTTCACAACTCATTCGAGGTATCAGATAGATCCACATCAGTAGATATCATAAAAGATTGGAAGCAAAAGGCTGGTCGGGTCAACTGCTTTCTCACACATCACAATACTGCAATATATGTGGAGACCTGACAGAAATTTCCTTCCCAAACATTAGTGGTTTTACTTCCCCAAACCATTGTTTGAATCCACCCTAAAAAAAGCCAAGGCAATCTAAGACTCATGCTTTTGATGGTTCCAAAGGCAAAATGCTTTAACATGCCTATTTCCGTTCTCTAAAGGCTGTTAAAATCCTATGCAGATACCCTAAACTACTTCAAATTCACTTACCCATTCTAAGATTTTTTTTTTTTTTTTTAAACAAAATTGGTTGCAAGTTAAAATTCATTTACTTGCATTTAAAATCCTTATACTTCCCCGTCCCCAGCCACGACAGCGATAGGCAGCAGTCGGCCATGGCAGCAGTGGGCAACGGCAGGGGTAGGCAGTGGCAGCGGTAGGCCACGGCAGCAGCGAGCAACAGCAGTGGCAGGTCATGGCAGCAGCAGGGGTATGCAGCAGCAGGCCACGGCAGCGCTATCTCCCCCCCCCCCCCCACCGGCCCCGATGCCTAAAAATCTCATCTTTAACGTTGAAATTGTTGTTATATTTTAAGTTATTCATATTTTGAGTTTTAATAAATCCCTTTTCCACTTGACGTGCTCGTCAGCTGCTCCAGCAGAGTAATTCCTGCATGTTCTGCGTTGGGGGACTAGGCCTCCTGTATAACAATGTGACCCAACGGGTCCCTAATCTAGTTGCATTTAAAATCCTTATATAATTAGCCACATTTCTTCTTTCCCCAACTACACCAGTACTATCCATTCTTCTCACTGGTTCACGTGATTTCCTGAAACACACGTGCCCCTACATCTTTCTCAAAAAGTCCCTCGTTTTGCCTAACCATTTCCAAAACTATCATAGTTTCAGATTAACACAACCTGTAAGGCTAGATTGTATCTTTTCAAAGACCCACCAACCTTCTAAATCCCACCCAGACTGAATCACTACCCCTCTTTCAAAGTCAAAAATAATAATTATGAATCTCAATGAGTACAGGACTGTATATTCTGGGGACGGGGAAAGGGGAGGGGGAGAGGACAGTACATTGGGAAAGTGTTACAGATAAGAGAAACTGTATATGGAGGCTGTTGGCAGTGAATGCAAGTAGCCAGCCACCTGAAGAAAGTTAGTTTGATAGATTCAGAAACAAGCAGAGAAAGAAATGAATCAGTTATAGTAGAATCAGCCAGAAATATATTATTTTCTTCATGAACATCTGCAAGATATATTTTGAAAGGTCTGCTCAAAACAAGCAACATATTTGCAATGTGGTTTTAACAGGTGAAACATTTTAATAGAGCTTACTGTATATTATCAAAAAATAACACCTATTTGGTGAGCAATGCTATTTCAAACACACTCCTGCATTTTTTTTATCTTTATCAATGACTTGAGAAATAGCTTTTCATCTCTGAACTGCCAACTCCTTTTTGAGAATCTAACCCACTATTGAACAATCTAGTCAACTACATATCTACCACTTCATGCACACCTAAATTTCTATGAAGTCATCTTTCTTTCTTCTAAACTCAAGAGACCACAGGTCCACTCTTAATCTCTCCATACACAAAGTCGCCATCCCAAGAAGAAAACCCTCAGTCTGAAGAAGGATTTCAGCCTGAAACGTTGCTCATTTCCTTCGCTCCATAGATGCTGCCTCACCCACTGAGTTTCTCCAGCATTTTTGTCTACCATCCCAAGAATCAATTGCCTATCACGATATAGGCAGAGTTTGGGATCAGCACAATTTCATGGAGGCTACAAGATAGCAAGTGAACTGTGAATAGTTTTTACAGAATTAATATTCATCAATAATAGTTTATGCAGATGGGATAAAGTAGGAGTGAAGTTGAAGTTGTGAAGACCGGCGAGCTGAAGAAGAAAACAGTCAGAAACTCAGCTGTCAAAAATACCACCAAGCAGCGAGAACTGGCTCAACTTCAGATAATTATCTTGGACGAACCAAAGCCAGGAAGTGGATATTCTTGTTCACTGGATCAAAGCACAAATTGATATGTTGATGAGAGAATTGAAATTTATTGACCATTAAGATTGGTTGGCTATAGATGGCTCGCAGATATCGCTGTTTGAACTATGTAAACTTGACATATTGCATCACAGCAGAGAGGACTTAAGTATACTTTCAAGGAACTCCATCAGTTAAATCAAATTAAGAAGAGCAAAAAGAATCCTAATCAGAATCTTAATCACCTAGTCTGAAGAAGGATCTTGAGCCAAAACATTACCTATCCACGTTCTCCAGAGATGCTGCCTGACCTGCTGAGTTACTCCAGTGCTGTGTCCTTTTGTGCATTAACCAGCATCTGCAGTTCTTTGTTTCTGCATTCTAAATCTGAAAGTTTTACATTATACAACATTTCTAATGCCAATCTCTTCTGTGAAATGATTTGTGTCCTATCAAATCTTTCCTCCGCCCACCAGCCTTCCTTTAGTTTTCCAATGTTTAGGTGAATAGGCAGCATAAATACGGTTGCATCTTAATACACTGGAATGCTTTTCAGCAGCAATATATAAATACAAATGGTAGATCAATCCACTGTAATGCTCCTGATGTTCCTACCCAATAATATCATTGAATTGTTAAGATGTGAAAATACATTATGCAAGTTTCTGGAGATCAGTTTATCTTGCTTCAATCCCATGACCACATAATATAAACTAATGAAAAGACACATTGACTTACAAGTACATCCTTATGTCCTGAAGTCTACTTGCAGTTTCTTTCACGATAGAATCTTACAGTTTCACACACTTAAACTGGACGTATTACGTGCCCAGATTCAAAATGCAAATTTGCTTTAGAAAATTCAAATGAAAAAATATTCTATGTGCAAGTAAAATCACATTTCTATGTCATATTAAGCATGCTTTCACTGAAAACTGTACTAGTCTTTCAGGAAAAAAATACAAATAATTTAATTTTCAATTTAAGTGAAAAATTGATAAATAATTTTAGAAACATTTTAGGCATTTTTAACCAGGACAGAAAATTGTAATTCATAAAAACAAAATATAGCAAAATAAAATAAATTGTACTCGTATTCCAGCAGTATTCAGATCACACAATCTTTGACAGTCATCTTTTTTATCCAAATCCATCAACCATCTGTTAAGCATTTATACAAACTTTGGCACAAGGCACCAGTTCTCCAACAGCGCCATGCCAATCATCAGTGAAAGGGGAGGTGGGACCAAGCCCCCTGATCAGAGTGCTATAGCATTACACTATTCCAAAGTAATGTGGGACAGGCAAGCCAACACTGGGTGATTCAGTGCTCAGCTTATATTCTACATGTCACATGACCTGAGCTATTTTGATAAGTATTGTATCTGCTAGATAACCCTTTCATTTTTAATCTCAATTTCAGTACTAGCTAGTACCTAAAGAAAAAAACAAAAATAAATTAAAACCAGCTTCCCTTGACAAAGTTGTCAAATGAGTGAAAAGCACACATGTAAAGGCCAAACCCTTCTATTGGGTAAGGCAGATTTATTTAGAAGTTTAATTATTCCAAGATAAGAATTTTTCAGTTGTGTACAACCGAGAAATTTCTCGGTGTAATTTTCTCCCCTTTGCTTTGCTGAACAATCAGCTGCAATGGGACTAAGTATCTGACAACCACAAGATCTGTACAATGGGAAACAAAATTACAAGCCTCACTTCTGGTTTAAACTTTTATTAATATAATTTAAAATACTTAAGCATT
Organism: Raja brachyura; assembly: GCA_963514005.1. Next base: position 9,656 of record CAUPSL010000911.1, read on the forward strand.
GACCGTCATGCAAATGATTTCAGAGATTCATTTATTCTTTTGCAGTCTGTGAATGTTAAGATTCTCACCCATCTTTTCTCTGTTAACTGTTGCTTAATAAAAAAGAATTAATCCAGAAAATCAAGAACAGTAATCTTCACCTATCAATGCCCAGTCTGTAGTTTAAGTACCTCTGAAAAAAACATCTTAATAAAAATGTTTGAACTTTGTGTAAAGACATTAGTATGCCAACAGCAGCCACTATTCAAATACACAAAATTAATATATCATAAGACTTAGCAGGATCATATAATTGCAACATAAGAGCTTACACTATTTTCTTTCCAATGAGTTGCAAGCAGCTGTGCTGAAACTACTCTTACCTGTCGTCTTCACCATCCACAGGTTGCATGGACAGTGGCAAAGTCTTTAAAGGAAGCAACGATGCAGATGCTGGTAAGTTGGCGCTGCTGGCAATTTCCTGGACCAGAGCATTGGCTGCACTCAGCATGGTTTCTCCAATAGCTACCTGATGTACATTCAGTACTGACTGGTCTGCAGGTAGGCTGGAATCTTCCACTGCTTTCAACAATGACTGGCCTGTAGCCGAGTACTGGGCAGAGCCTGGTGCCAATTTCCGCAGTCCTCCTTGTACCACAGGGAGGTTTGCATTTATTGGTATAGATGACTGGCTACCATTCTGCACAGCAGAGGTCTGAGTGGTGGTTTGTTGTGGAACAGCACTTGCAGGTGCAGCAGGTATACTGGTGGATATATTTGACCCAACACTGGGAAGGTTGGCAGTAACAGTAGATGGTATAGAACTTATTCCGGTTATTTGTTGGTTGTTCACACTTTGAATAATATTCTCAACTCCTTGACTTTGAGGTTGTGTTAACAATTGTTGTATCTGTGCTGCTGTAGTTACTTGCTGCATATGCCCTGGAGCACTGCCCTGCTGTTGTACCATTCCACCATGCAGAGGTTGTCCTACTTGGTGTACTGAGGAAGGTTGGGGATCACTTGCTTGCAAGCCAATCGACGCCGACTGGTTTATCGGTGGTGAACAAGACTGCTGTAACAATGAGATTGTACTCCCTTGTTGACCTGTTACTAGTTGCCCATTGGCAGAACCAGCAGGTGGCATCATTGCTGAAACATGTCCTACAGGTTGACTTGGTGCCAGTCCAGATTGCACTTGTGCTAATACAGATTGTGCTTGGCCTGATGGTGCTGCTGATCCAACTCCAGTACTACTCTGCTGCACAAGCTGTGAAGGGGGCTGCATTTGAGAATGCTGCACATATTCTGTAATGACGGCACTTGCATTAGACGACATAACATGCTGTGTTGTTATCTGTGAAACTGGCTGTTGCTGAGGATACGACAGTTGCTGTGGCTGGCCTACAGCTGACAAGGTCTGTGAAGGTTGCTGTTGCTGCTGCTGAGAATATGGTAACTGCTGTGGAATTGGGGCTTGTTGAACCCCAGTTACATTACAGACATTTGTTCTACCAGGAAGAGGAGCACTTAGCTTCTGCTGCGAATGCATAATATCTTGCGAATGCAACTGAATTTGCGTAAGCTGCGGCTGGGGAACACTTTGTGGCAAAGGACCACTACTACCAAGATCTAGCTGCTGGTTGCACAACGTTTGAAAAGCCTGTTGCTGAGGTCCAGATGTCAAACCTTGTTCTCCATTACCAGCATTCTCTACATAATAACCTACTGCGCTCAAAGTACTGCTCACCGAACTTCCTCCACTTGCGCTTTCCCGTTCCAGATTTGCATCAACGACAGATTGCTTTACATTCTCCACTGTCCGGTTCATCGACATGCTTTCAACGAGAACCGTGGCATTATCCTTGTCATAAAACTCAGTACAAACCCATCGGCCCTTCTTGAATGGTTCAGTACTAGAATCCAGTTTCACAACTCTAAATCTAGAACTGCCAATTGCAGGCTGTTGGCTTCCTGTAGACATTTGTCCTCCTGTTGCATTTGCAGAAGCTGCATTAGTAGAAGCCCCAATAACACTGGCCGTACCCCCAACAGTATTAGCATTGGAGCCACCAATGGTCCCAGCAACATTGATGTTTACATTACTATTAACATTGCTCACTCCACTTACATTTCTGGCGTTTCCATTGACTGGGGTGATGTTGGATGTCAACGGTGCAGAAGGCCCAACTAAGCTATTCGCTAATCCAGGCATAGGTGCGTTGATGTTACTTTTTTCAGTACTGGTTGTAACATTTGCAAAAGGCGTTATTCCTCCTGCCGAAGGAGGGATCCCAGCTGCGACACCGACCATCCCGGATCCTGATACCATCGCAGGGTGAAGATGGTGGTGGTGATGATGGTGATGAAGAGGGTGAGGGTGATGGAGGTGATGTGGATGGAGACCGTGGATGCTCCCATTGAACAAAGTTGTTTGGTGCTGAGGCAGGCGAGGCTGATTCGGAGACAAGGCGCTGGGGGTCTCTGCATCGCCGACGTTATTTAAAGTTTCCTCCGAGGAGCTCCGCTCCGGCTCGTAGTCGGTGGCCCGAGAGACGTCCAGGATCTCGGAGGAGGACAAGTCCTCGGTGTGAGATTCGTCCATGTCGTCGTAGCTCTCAGTGTCCTCGGCGATGCTGTTGTTGGAGCCGGCGTTATTCTGCGCGGGGGTCACGCTGGTAATCTGAAAGCCACTCTTTTTCTTCATCTGGGCCCCGGCCACGGACACCGACGGCGCAGGAGATGGATGGAGGCTGAGGCTCTGCGGCGGATGCGGCGCGGACGGAGGCGGCACCGACCCGGGGTTGGGGGGGATGGGCCCGCCGCTGGGACTGGGGCCCTGTACAACAGCGGCCGAGCGCACACTGCCTGGCGGCATCTCGTCTGGGTGCGGGCGTCCGGCCGCGGCACCCATCAGGCCGCCGAGCGTGGCCGAGGCGGCACCGGCCGCGCTGCTGCTCCGCCGCGGGTAGAGCGGCTGCGCCATCTTCCTGTCCGCCGCGCTTTCCGACTGCTGCATCATCGCATTTAAAATTAAAAAGAAACCCCCCTCCCTCCCCCTGACTCTCGCACCTCCCAGCCCAGCCGACTGCGGCAAACCAGCCCGCTCCGAGCGGGGGGCCCGCGGCTTTGAGCTGAGTCTGACCCACCTCCCGGGCGGCCGGCCGGCGTCTGCTAAACCCTCCCCCCCTCCTCCTCCTCCCTCGCAAGTCAAAGGAGACGCCTCCTCCAACTCTCCTGCCGCCGGCTCATTTAAACGGGCCGCTGGGGGAGGAGAGGCGGGCGGGCGGGCGGGGTGGGTGGGTGGATGGATGGATGGATGGATGGATGGATGGTTGGTGGTGTTTCCGTCGGGTTGCAGAAGGATGCGACCGTTTGCCTTTTAGTCACAGGTAACGGTTCCAAGCCGGACAGCCCCCACCCCTCCCGCTAACTCAAGCCCGGCGCTGGTTCGGCGGCGGCTGCAGCATCGCAGGCCTAAGTCCGGGTGCCCAGGAGGAGGAGGGATTTGCTGGCCGTTTCACTGCATCATTCAAAACTAATGTGTGGGTGTGATGGGTGTAGTTGTGAGAGGAGAAGGGAGGGAGGGGTGGGTGCCACCGTTCTCCGGGCCGGCGTGGCTAAAGGGCAAGCTGAGGGTACGCGGCTCCTTTCTCTATTATTTTCCACTCACAGTCTCTGTCACTGGAAAGCTGAGCAAGATGGCGACCGCGCACGCGCATTGCCGTACCCCCGCCCCGCGGACGAGGCAGACATAAAGCCGTCTGGAAACCAGGCGGGGACAGCCGAGGCCTGGCGGAAAGAGCCGAGCCGAGCCCAGCCCAGCCCCCACACACCCCGGCCATAGAAGCCAATCGCTCAGTCCGCCGGACCTGGCGGAAAGAGCCGAGCGCTAAGTTCCTCCCGAGCCTGACGGAAAAAGCCGAGAGGCAAACTTCAGGGTGCAGGCCGTGATTAGCCGAGCAGCTTCAGGGATGATTGTCGGAATTGTATTATTTATTAATTAATTAATCAATTAATTAAAATTGATCGAACTCGAGAGAATTGCGTGTCTGCCGAGAAAGAAGAAATATGAGTTTCCCCTCATGATCTCAGGTCACTTAGAGGCGTCAAACAGCGAAATGAGGCACTTGTGAAGTTGACTGGCCAATATAATGTAGGAGCCGCAGCAACCAGTCTGCACACACCATGCTCTGGAGTCACAGCGGTAACGTGGCAGTGACCAGATAGCTGACATTTACCAGGATATTGCCTCGGCTGGAATATTCGTAGGAGTACAAGAGGGAGGGGAGATAATTCATGCGTACAAAATTATGGAGGACCTCTGCGGAGTAGTTAAAACGAGGGAGGCATAGACCTTCCAGAAATCAAGGCCATCGTTTTAAAGTACTCGGTTGCGGGTTAAAATTACTCTGATAAAGTAGATGTTTGGAATTATCTGCCCTGAAGGTGGTGAAGGCTGGACATTAAATGTATTTGAAATTAATGTGGATAAATTTGACAGATTGAGGAATTAAGGATTATCGGCAATTGAACAGTTGAGAGTAGCATAGATTAGCTGTGATCATTTTGAATGACAAGGCAGGTTTGAAGGGCCAAGTGACCTATTCCTGTTCGTATTTCTTGCAGTGGAGAGGAGATAAGGACACAATTTTTCATAGGAAGGTGTTAGCGTTATGGAACTCATTGAGGATAGTGGAGTCGGAAACTCGCATGGCATTTTACTCGCGGAGCTGTGTCCTTAAGGGTAATTAATTAACCCAGTAACGAAAAATTAGATTAGCGCGGTTACCCAGGTTTAATGGCCACATGCACGATGGGCCAAATTCCCTCTTGATTCTATTCTAAGTCTGAGAATTTTTAATAAGGTTACAAGTGAAAATATCTTCTACACAGCGCCATTTTCATGCACTTCCCTTTATCCCACAATTTCCTTAATATCAAGAAATCTGTTGGATTCAAAACAGAAATCAATCAAGGACTGAATCTCCATAGCCTTCTTGGGTCCAGAATTCCAAAGATTTGCCTACCTGGGAGTAACATAGAAAATAGGTGGAGGAGTAGGCCATTCGGCCCTTTGAGCCTGCACCGCCATTCAATATGATCATGGCTGATCATCTAACTCAGTGTCCCGTACCTGCCTTCTCTCCATACCCCCGATCCCTATAGCCACAAGGGCCACATCTAACTCCCATTAAATATAGCCAATGAACTGGCCTCAACTACCTTCTGTGGCAGAGAATTCCACAGATTCACCACTCTGTGTGAAAAATGTTTTTCTCATCTCGGTCCTAAAAGACTTCCTCCTTATCCTTAAACTGTGACCCCTTGTTCTGGACTTCCCCAACATCGAGAACAATCTTCCTGCATCTAGCCTGTCCAACCCCTTAAGAATTTTGTAAGTTTCTATAAGATCCCCCTTCAACCTTCTAAATTCTAGCGAGTACAAGCCGAGTCTATCCAGTCTTTCTTCATATGAAAGTCCTGCCATCCCAGGAATCAGCCTGGTGAACCTTCTCTGTATTCCCTCTATGGCAAGAATGTCTTTCCTCGGAGTAGGAGACCAAAACTGTGCACAATACTCCAGGTTTATGAATCTGATGAATCAACTGTACACAATATCTCACCAAGGCCCTGTACAACTGCAGTAGAACCTCCCTGCTCCTATACTCAAATCCTTTTGCTATGAATGCTAACATGATGCGGTGGTATTGCTACTGCCTCACAGCGCCATCAACCCGGGTTCAATCCTGACCTCGGCTTGTGTGTGGAGTTTTTACATTCTCCCTGTGACCACTTGGACTTCCTCCGGGTGCTCCATTTTCCTCTCGCATCCAAAAGATGTGTAGGTTTGTAGGCTAATTGGTATCTGTAAATTGCCACATGTGTTCATTGGGATAACTGGTGTGAATGGCTGATTAATGGTCGGCGTCGACTCCGTGGGCCTGTTTCCATGCTGTATCTCCATACTAAATAAAATTAAACTAGTCCATTCAATATGTCCTCACAGGGCAAATTTGTCTTTGCAGAAACAACCTGATGAATCATTGTTGAACTCCCACTAAGGCAAGTACATAAGGAAATTAAAACTGTTCATCATATCCTCGTATCAAATTCCTCGTATGTTGCAAAACATACTTGGCTAATAAAATATGATTATAATTATGATACTCTAGGCGTAGTCTCACTAAGGCCCCTTGTACAACATGTTTATTACAACACTCAGTACAACATGTTTATTCCTCCACTCAAATCCAATTGTAATAAATGGCAAATTTGCCTAGCATTAAAGGATAAATCATCTTCAAATAAAGACTAAAATAGTACAGTGAGATAATCTGGGTATTTAAGTGGGCTTTAACTTCAGTAAAACATGAATGCCATAACGAACCTGTGAATAATGCAACTGTCTCACAATTCAGCAACCTGGGTTCGATCCTGACCTCCAGTGCTGTATGCAATTTACATTTTCCCCTACTGAGTAGGTTTCCCTCAGGTGCACCAGTTTACTTCCAAGTCCCAAAAGTGTGAAGAGGTTCACATAACCTACCAGTCTGTAATTTGCCCCTCGTGTGTGTTGCTTGTGGAATTATCAGGTTGTTGTTAATGGACAGAATGGAGTCGTCCGGGAATGTTGCCGACTGGCCCGCTGCAGACTGCAGGAGTACGTGCTGAGGGACGCACTGAAGCTCGGTGCAGCCAACGCCAAGGCTCGGTGGGGGAGGGCCACAGTCTAAGGTCCTTCCGCTGCTGGACATGGGGGGCACGGTATGGTGGAGACGCCCTCAAACTAAGGAAAGGTATCCCATGCCGGGGGGCCACATGAGTGGCACGGGTGGGGGATCGATTCGCGAAATTTGAGAGATGTATATAGACTGTATGGAACAATTTGTATAGCCTCCGAAAATGTCGGATGGATTTTTCGCACAGTTGATGTATATATTTATTACCTGAATAAGGTCTATTTTGAAATATAAAAAAAGGACAGAATGGATACAAGGAAAGAAATGGGAATGTTATATATGTGTCTCCTCTTCTGGTCCTAAATCTTGTTTGAAACATGTGTTTAATAGTTTAGTATCCTTTCAGAGGGTTGCAATGGGCTACTTTCATTAGTCACCACATTTCTCTGATGTCATGAACTCCAGGGCCTAACAGATTGGTTTTAAAAAAACCACTTCAAATGTGATAATTGTCCTCATAACTGACTCAGTCACTGCGCATTATGTAAAATACATTGCCCATTGAAAATTTCAGCAAATTGTTGACTGAACATTGCACATTGTATGTCAGGACTTTCATATGAGGAAAGATTGGATAGACTCGGCTTGTACTCGCTGGAATTTAGAAGATTGAGGGGGGATCTTATAGAAACTTACAAAATTCTTAAGGGGTTGGACAAGCTAGATGCTGGAAGATTGTTCCCGATGTTGGGGGAGTCCAGAACAAGGGGTCACAGTCTAAGGATAAGGGGGAATTCCTTTGGGACCGAGATGAGGAAAACATTCTTTACACAGAGAGTAGTGAGTCTCTGGAATTCTCTGCCACAGAAGGTAGTTGAGGCCAGTTCATTGGCTATATTTAAGAGGGCGTTAGATGTGGCACTTGTGGCTAAAGAGATCAGGGGGTATGGAGAGAAGGCAGGTACGGGATACTGAGTTGGATGATCAGCCATGATCACATTGAATGGCAGTGCAGGCTCGAAGGGCCGAATGGCCTACTCCTGCACCTGTTTTTCTATGTTTCTATGCACACTCAGATGACTCACTCCCCAAGTCCGTGTCTTGCTTCTGCAGCCCTTGTAGTGATTATACTTCACAAAATATGTAGCTATAAGATGCTTTGGGATATTCTGAGGCGATGTAATGGTATATAAATGAAAGTTTTTTTAACCATCATCATTTGTGGCCATGCTGTAGATATAAACACAAATGGCAATATGATTTCTTCATCCTCCATGCTTACATTCTACACGACATGGTAGAGTTACAGCAAAACACAAAGTGCTGGAGTAACTCAGGCAGTCTCTATACAGAGAATGGAGAGGCAATATTTCAGGTTGGGACCCATTTTTTAAATCCCTAACCATTCCCTCCAAAGATGCCCCCCAACCCGCTGAGTTACTCCAGCATTTTGTGTTTTGCTCAAGATTCAATCACCTGTAGTTCCATGTTAGAATTACAGGTTACTTCCACCAGAGAAGGAGATAATTCGCCCCAATGAGCCTGCATCAGCTCCATGTAAATGCAGTCCAGGTAATCCCATTTTCCACCCATTCCTCAGAGCGCTGCAAATACTTTTATTTCAGGTAGTTACCCAACTCATTTAGTGCATTCAGACCCCAACCATTCATTTCAAAAAAAAAAATCCTCATGTCACTTTTGGTTCTTTTGTCAATCAAAATGCTTCCATATAGACAAGTTCTTGACCCTTCTGTCTTTGGGAAAAGGTTTGCTCCATCAATATCCTTCACGTTTTTGAAGATTTCTATTAGATCTCATTGCATCCTCCTCTGTTCCAATGAGAATAACCCCAGCTTACTCAGGCAACCCCTCATTCCTTCAAGCATTTTGTTTAATCTCTCCTGAATGCTCTCCAAAGCCTTCTCATCTTTTTTGAAGCATAGCAATCAGAACTCGGTATAATGCACTTAGAAACTCCATGTGTGCTTCCCTCCAGTTGGTAAACCAATCTTTCTCTATTACTCTAACTGTTTCTCTTTCCAAGCTGCCACTGAGACTTTAATTTTGTTGACAACCCTATTTTATTAATAAACCGTAGTCTTCAATTTCGATGACAAATCTATTTTGTGGCTTTGTATTAAATGCCTTTTGGAAGACCATTCACACTGCATCAACCCTTTATGTTACTCCATTAGAAATAAAAATCAATATGGTTAGACATGATTTTCCATAAATAAAACCATGCTGGCTTTCTCTACCCAATCTACTCATTCAAGAGACTGATAATAATGGTCTTGATTATAGTTCATAAATTGTAGGAGCAAAATTAGGCCGAACAAATTTGCTCCGCCATTCAATCACGGCTGATCTATCTTTCCCTCTCAACCCCATTCTCCTGACTTCACCCCATAACCCCTGACACTAATCAAGAATCTGTCATTCTTCGCCTTAAAATGATCCACTGACTTGGCCTCCACTGCTGTCTGTGGCAATGAATTCCACAGATTCACCACCTTCTGACAAAAGAAATGTCTCCTCATCTCCTTTCTGAAGGTACATTCTTTTATTCTGAGGCTATGGCCACTGGTCCTAGTCTCTCCCACTTGTGGAAACATCACATACACTCTATCCAGGCCTTTCACTATTCATTGTTCCCTTCATCCGGTGAGTACAGTGTCAGTGCCGTCAAACACTCATTATTTGTTAACTCAATCATCCCGGGATCATTTGCGTAAACCTCCTCTGAATCCTCTCCAAGGGCAGCACATCCTTCCTCAGATATGGGGCCCAAAGCTGTTCACAATACTCCAAATCTGGTCTGAACAGTGCCTTATCAGCATTACATCCCTGTTTTTATAGTCTAGTCCTTTCAAAATAAATTACATATGCCTTCCTTCCTAGCAATTCGATTTGCAAATTAACTTTTTGGGAATCCTGCACCAACACTCCCATGTCCCCTTGCTCCTTTTATTTCTGAATTATCTTCCCATTTAGAAAATAGTCTATGTCTTTATTCATACAATCAAAATGCATGACTCCACACTTTGCTATGCTGTATTCCATCTGCCACTTCTTTGCCCACTCTCCCAGCCTGTCCAAGTCCTTCTGCAGTCTCTGCTTTCTCTATCCTACCTGCCCCTCCACCTATCTTTGTATCATCTGCAAACTTGGCCACAAAGCCTTCAATTCCCTCATCCAAATCATTGATATACAAGTAGCGGCCCCAGCACTGATCCCTGCGGAACACCGCTAGTCACTGGCAGCCAACCAGAAAAAGCCCCCTTTATTGCACGTTTTGCCTTCTTCTGCCAACCTGCTATCTATGCTCTCATCTTATCAAAGGCCTTCTGAAAATCCAGGTAAACAACATCCACTGACTCTTCTTTGTGTATCCTGTTATTTACTTCCTCAAGGATTCCAACAGGTTTGTCAGGCAAGATCTCCCTTTCACAAAATCATGCTGACTGGCCTATTTTATCATGAGCTTCTAAGTACTGGGAAACCTCATTCTTTATAATGGATCTTACTGACCGCTGAAGTCAAGCTAACTGGCTTATAGTTTCCATTCTGCATTGTTCCCTTCCTGAACAGCGGAGTAATATTTGTAATTTTCCAATCGTCTGGAAACCCTTTTGATTCCAGTGATTCTTACAAGATCACTACTAATGCCTCCTCTAAAGCCACCTCATTCAGAACCTTTTGGGATAACCTTAACGTTCTGGTGTTATTTATGCTTGTCATCTTTGCCCGCTCTAGCACTTTTTTTTACCAGACAAGTTTTGTGCAAGGTTTTCAAAATGGATATTCACCCATACCTTCTACCCAGAGATGTTGCCTGTCCCACTGAGTTACTCCAGCATTTTGTGTCTCTCTTCGGTTCTTGATATGATCCCTGATTTGTCTCTCTATTTTTATGGCCTGATTTACCTGCATATTCTGTGGGTGGAATTAATATTTACACTGTATTGGCTTTCTGATAGTGGTGTTGAATTCTTCCCATCAAAGAGATGCCTTTAACCCTGGACGAATCTCTGGTCCTTGGAATATTTCAAACAAAAGCACAACCTCTGAGCTGCTAAACAAGATGGGGTTTTTTTAATCTTACATTTGAAATGTTTGCTCCTGGGGATTGTCTTTTGCCACACACTGTGAGATTATCCAGACATGACAATTCACTGCCAAACTTTGAATCCTAGATCACAGGCTGTAATGGATGATATTAGTATTCATGTTTCAATGGGGTTTTTAGCTGCCAGGCCTCCCCTCCTGAAGGGGGAAGTGACAGGGACATTGCAGGGCATGACTTTGAACCATTCTTTGTCCAATGCATGCCTGATCTGCTGATAAAAAACAGGAGTGGAAGAAAGTCTGAACAACTAAGTACTAATTAATCAACCAACTGGAAGGCTAAACCAAAGAAAAAACAAGACAGCTGCAAGCACAAATCAAAGAAAGTCAGATAATTGCAGATGCTGGAAATCTGAAATAGAAACAAAATGTTGGAGAGAAAACAGCAGGTGGAGAAGTATCAGTGAAAGCAAAACAGAGTTAAATTAGCTCTATTTCTTTTCCACAAATACTGTCTGACCTGTCAAGTGTTCCCAATAGTTTCTATTTTTATTGCAGATTAAGGAAGGGTCACTGCACTAGAGCTATTCCGTGGTCTGGGTTGACTGCTTCTTAGAATTTGTTGGTAAATGCAGCTGGGTTACAACAGAACCATGATGTCCCCCCTCTGAATGTGGGCAAGTCCAGCATTTCCATCCAAGCATGGTCAAACATGCACGTTTTGAATGTGCTCACCTTTAATGCTGAATTTCCCCACGCTGCAAAACTAGATTTTCCTAATTAACATTTATCTGTTTGGTTTCAGGTCCACAATCCCAATAGTTTGAATAAGGATGGCAGGGTTACAAGGAAGCACATCCGGTGTGGGTACTTGTTAAACTTATTATTTGTTGATTTTTTTAAATCATTTTAATTTCTGTGGCCTGAGCAGGTGGAATCGCAGGATGCTGTGGGGAGCAAGAGAATAAATTGTAGAATTAGAGTTCAATACTTTTTTAGCAAAAGGTGAGGTAGCAGATGACTAGGGGGTAGCTAATGTTGAACCTTTATTTAACAAAGGCTTCTACTGACCTTCTAGGGATAGTCAACATGTCATTAAACCGGAAAGAGTGCAAAAAAGATTTATGACAATGTTCCCAATGGTGTGGAAGTTTGAGTTACAAGGAAAGGCTGTGTGTTTTTTTTCCCTGGAACATAGCTGGCTGAGGGGTAACTTTATAGTGGTTGATATAATCCTGAGGGGCACATATAAGGTGAAGAGCCACTGTCTTTTCCCCAGGATAGGGTTGTCTAAAGTTCGAGGGCAGACCAGATCACAACACCAGATCGTGACCTACACAACAATGCCAATTGTGTCATTTGCACTTCTAATAATTACAAATGGATAAATGCTGACCTTGATTGTTCCTGGACATCCCTTCTCTCCAACAACAATAGGGAAAATGTGCAAATGTTCTCTTTCAATGTTCAATATTGCTTTCCCCCTCATTTCTGCCTTTTCCTAAATGTACATTAAAACCAAGAGGGTAACCAAGGAGAAGGTAGGATAAATTGTAATTTATGGTCAGAGTAGATGAGGTACTAAATGATACTCCACAACTCTATTCACCAAGGAGAAGGGCATGGAGGATAGTGAGCTCAGTGTGAGGAATACAACATGCAAGATTAAGAAGACGGTGATGTTGGGGTTCAATGTGGGTCCCAGGGATCTGATATGATCTATCGCAGGCTATTGAGAGTGATTTCAGGGGCATTGATGAAAATTCTTGCCCCTGAAAATCCACAGACTAGGTCCCAGAGGATTGGAGAGTACCCAATGTAGTTCTTTGTTTAAGAAGGGAAATAGTGATAATCAAGGAAATTATAAGTTGGTGATATACATGTCAGTGGTAGGGAAGCAATTAGAAAGTATTCTTCAGGATAGGATTCACTCTCATTTGAAAGAGAATGAGCTAATAGGGGATGGTCAGCATGGCACGTCATGTCATACAAACTTGATTACGTTTTTTGAGGAGGGCAGTCACGTTGGCGTAGCGGTAGAGTTGCTGCCTTACAGCGAATGCAGCACTGGAGACCCGGGTTTGATCTTGATTATGGAGTTTGTACATTATCTCCTTGACCTGCGTGGGTTTTCTTCCAGATCTTCGGTTTCCTCCCACATTCCAAAGACGTACAGGTTTGTAGGTTAATTGGCTTGGTAAATGTAAAAATTATCCCTAGTGGGTGTAGGATAGTGTTAATGTGTGGGGATCGCTGGACAGCATGGACCCGGTGGGCCGAAGAGCCTGTTCCCATGCTGTATCTCTAAACTAAACTAAACTAAAGGTGACAAAGGTGTTTTGTTTATTATTGTCCCGTGTACCGAGGTACAGTGAAAAACTTCTTGTTGCGTGCTGTACAGTCAGTGGAAAGATTATACGTGATAACAATCAAGTAATCCACAGCGTACAGATACAGGATAAAGGGTATAACATTTAGTACAAGGTGGAGGCCAATAAAGACTGAATAAAGTCTGATTAAAGATAGTTCAAAGGTGTCTGATGAGGTAAATGGGTCAGAACTGTTCTCTAGCTGGCGAGTGAATGGTTCAGTTACCTGATAACAGCTGGGAAGAAATTGTTCCTAAATCTGAAGATATGCGCTTTAAAACATCTGTACCTCTTGACTGACGGGAGAGGGGAAAAGAGGGAGTGACCGGAGGGAGACTGGTGCTTAATTCTGCTGATGGCCTTGCCAAGGCAGCGTGAAGTATAGATGAAGTCGACGGAAGGGAGACTGGTTTGCTTGATGGTAGGGGCTAAGCCAACAATTCTCTACAATTTCTTGCAGTCATGGATGGAGCTGTTCCTAAACCATGCTACGATGCATCTGTAGACGTACTGTAGGTAGGGGTTGTTGGCGACATGCCAAATTTGCTAAACATTCTAAGATCGTCGAGACATCAGTGTGCTTTCTTAGCCATTGCTTCGATGCGGCTGATCCAGGACAAATTGCTGGTCATTGCTTGTGAGCTGCTGTCACACAACCCCAAAAACCAGAGTTATTGATAGCCTCAAGTGCTGTCTGTGTGGAGTTTATTTGTTCTCCCTGTGATCACATGGGTTTCATCTGTGTGTTGTGGTTTCTTTCAATATCTTAAAAACCTGTGGGTTTGTAGGTTAATCGGCCTTTGTAAATTGCCTCTAGTGTGAACAGGTGATCAATAGTCATCAGGAACCTGGTGGGCCCAATGACCTGTTTCCATGCTGTATCAATCAATCCGTACGATATGATATAACTTTATTTATCCCAGGAGGTAAATTGAGGGTAGGGCAGTGGATGTTGTCTACTCAAACTTTAGGAAGGCATTTGATAAAGTTTCCCATGGTGGTCTAATTATGATGCATGGGATCCATGGTGTGGATTTTGTCAGTTGAATTCAGCACTGGCTTAGTCAAACTTGGGGTCCTATTTCATTGCTCCCTGATAGTGGCAATACGGATAAATAGAGTGGTTAAGAAGGCATTTGGTTGATTGCCTACGTCTGTCAGCGCATTGAGTGTTAGACACAGGACATCATGTTGCAGCTTTACATGACTTTGGTTAGGTCACATTTGGAGTATTGTGTGCAGTTCTGGTCACCCCATTACTGGACGGATGTGGAGACTTTGGAGAGGCTGCAGAAGTGGTTTACCAGAATTCAACCTGGATTGGAGGGTATTACCTATAAGGAAAGATTGCACACACTCGGATTGTTTTCTCTGGAGTGTCAGAGGCTCAGGGGAGACCTGATAGAAATACATTATATAAGATTATGAGATAGGCTTGACAATCAGAACCATTTTTCCAGGGTAGAAATGTCAAAGGGATAGAACATACCTTTAAGTTGAGAGGGGCTGTTTAAAGAAGATGTGCGGGGCAGGTTTTTTACACAGAGTGTGGTGGGTGCCTGGAACACACCGCCACGTGGTGATAGTGGGATTTAAGAGGCTCTTGGATAGGCACATGTGCAGGGAAGGGAGGGTTATAGAACATGTGCATGCAGAGTAGACTAGTTTAACTTGGCATCATGTTCGCACAGACATTGTTGGCCAAAGTGTTTGTTCCTGTGCTGTACTTTCTATCATCCTGTCAAATTAGACACAATACCTTGAAAAGAATAATAGGAATGGATTAAAATCCATTCCTATTATTCCTATTATACATAAATCAGCATGGATTTATGTAAGGAAAATCATATGGGCGGTGCAGTGGCACAGCTGGGAGAGCTGTTGCCTCACAGTGCCAGGGATCCAGGTTCAATCCTGACCTCGGGTGCCGTTTGTGTGGAGTTTACATGTTCTTCCTGTTTAGTTTAAAGATACAGCATGGAAACAGGAAACCTCTGAGTCCACACCAACCAGCGATCTTAACACCATCCTACACACACACACTAGGTACAATTTACACTTATACCTGCCAATTAGCCTACAAACCTGTACGTCTTTGGAGTGTGGAAGGAAACCGAAGATCTCAGAGAAAACCCACGCGGGCATGGGGAGAACAAACTCCGTACAGACAGCACCCGTAGTGGAATCAAACCCGCAGCAACTCTACCACTGCGCCACCATGCCGCCCACCGTTCTGAAACTGCGTCGGTTTCCTCCAGGTGCTGCAGTTTCCTCCCACATCCCAAGACGCGCGGATTTGTAGGGTAATTGGCCTCTTTAAATTTCCCCTAGTGTGTAGGGAGTGGATGAGAAAGTGGGATAACATAGGACTCACTGGTCAGTGTGGACTCGGTGGGCCGAAGGACCTGTTTCCATACTGTATCTCTGAAAACTAAAAATAGATCCATTATAAACCTTGTAGATTATACAGTTACCTTGACGACACCTTCCTCCCACCCTTTCTCCTGTAAGAAAGTTGCTATCCACAAAATACTCGGCCTCGTTTGGGGAATGCACTGACGTCATCTGTTGCTCAAGCTCCAAAACCCAGAATTTAACCTCTTCCAGTTGACAATATTTTCTGCACTTGAATGACCAGGACACGGGAATCGTGCTAGAGTTGCCACAGGAATTGTATATCTCACGGGTCTTATGTTTCTTTATTTACTACATATTATGCAAATACTTTTATGCAAGACTATTTGCTGTTATACATACCCTGAACGAACTGCTTGAATTCCCCGGGTTAAAGAAGCTTCTGCCCTGATTTATCAAATGCTTTTTTAAAACTGACTGGGTGTCTTAATTCCCATGCATCTTTCAGTCGTTTTCCCAGCCAGTACCAGCTCCACCCAACTCCAAAACATCAGGCAGACAGTAACAACACCATCCTCGAGGGAGTCCAGATCCACTTAAAGAGTCATTTAAGAAACAAAGAGTTTCCCACAGCAGTAGGAACAACCTCTGAACACCCCAAATTGCTTTACTTCTGCTGAACATAGAACAGTACGGCATAGGATCAGGCCCTTTGGCCCACAACATCTGTGCAAAACGTGAAGCCAAGATGAACTAGTCTCATCCTCGTGCACATGATGAGCAGGGGGAGCCGTCGAGTATGGCTGTCCTGCCAGACAGCAAAAAGCTTATGTGCCTAAAGGCATAAAACTTCTTAAACGCTACAATTGTACATGCCTCCACCACCACTGGCAGTATGTTCCAGGCACCCACCACATTGTATACAAAAACTTGCTCTGCACACCTCATTTGAACTTCGCCTGCCTCTTTCACCTTAAAGTTATGCCCTCTGGTCTTTGATGTTTGTACTACACTCCAAACTTTCTGAGTTGACTGTGCCTGAACCCCTCTGTCGGTGGATCACCAGCTTCCTGACAGACAGGAAGCAGCATGTGAGGCTGGGAAAGCACATCTCGAACCCGCAAACGCTCAGCATAGGAGCACCGCAAGGCTGCGTACTCTCTCCTCTCCTGTACTCCCTCTACACCAACGACTGCACCTCCACAGACACCTCTGTCAAGCTTCTCAAGTTTGCGGACGATACAACCCAGATGGGACTGATCCAGGATGGGGAGGAATCTGCCTACAGACAGGAAGTGTCACAGCTGGCGTCCTGGGGCCGTGGCAACAACCTGGAGCTCAATGCTCTTAAGACAGTGGAATTGATTGTAGACTTTAGGAGAGTTCCCCCTCTCCTCACCCCACTCACCATCAACAACACCACAGTCACATCTGTGCAGTCTTTTTAGTTCCTGGGAACCATCATCTCCGAGGACCTTAAGTGGGGGGGCTACCATCGACTCCACAGTCAAAAAGGCACAACATAGGATGTACTTCCTGCGGCAGCTGAGGAAGCACAATCTGCCACAGGCAATGATGGTCCAGTTGTACACGGCCATCGTAGAGTCTGTTCTCACCTTCTCCATCATGGTCTGGTTTGGCTCAGCCACCAAGCACGACACCTGGAGGCTGCAACGAATCGGCCGATCAGCAGAGAAGGTTATTGGCTGCAACCTTCCCTCCATAGATGAACTGTACACTGCAAGGACCAGGAAGCGAGCGGGCAAGATCATCTCTGAGCCCTCTCACCCTGACCACAAACTCTTTGAATCACTCCCCTCTGGAAGGCAACTCCAGACTGTCAAAACTGCCACAGCCAAACATAAAAGCAGTTTTTATCCACGAGTAGTTGCTCTACTCAACAGCCAAAAATCTGAAGCTTCCCTTTGGCTTAATTCTGCCAAAGATATGTAAGATCTGTAAGATCATTCTGGTATATTGTTGGTTCACGTGCTTGATCAATGGTGTTTTATCATTAATGTTTTATTATTAATGTTTAGTATTTTCTGAGTCATTTGGAACAGTCACTGTATGTCATGTTGTTACTTGTGGGCGGAGCACCAAGGCAAATTCCTTGTATGTGAATACTTGGCCAATAAACTTACTTACTTACCCTGGGATAAACGTTAGGACTGTCTAACCCTACTCGGACTCTCATCATTTTATATACTTCTATCAGGTCTCCCCTCAACCTTTGGCATTCCGGAGAAAATAATTCAGGTGTGCCCAACCTCTCCTTGCATCTAATACCCTCAAATAAGACACCATCCTGGGAAACCTCTTCTGCATCCTCTCTAATGCCTCCACATCCTTACCGTAAAGGGCTGTTCTGAACTGCATGCCGTACTCCAAAATACTCATGGCAGACCTCCCAGAGGGCCGGGGCCTGCAGGGACTACCCACCGAGCCGGTCCTCTGCGACCGATGGCAAGATCCGGTGGACCGTTGCCAGCGAGGGGAAGATGCCGAGCTGGTCCCCTGCGACCAAACGCAAGATCTGGCGGACCGCAGCCTGCAGGGGGTGACCACTGAGCCTGTTCCATGCTTGTAGAACTCGGTGGATTGTGCCCTGGAACGGGGAGCCTACTGAGCTGGCTCCTGCTCATCCCCCAAAGGCCAGAGACAGGGAGGGCAGAGCCGGGCATGACGACAGACACAACAGTCAAGGAGCAAGGCCGGTAGGAGAAGGACCAGGATTTGGTCTACCACACCCTAAAGGTCAGCTTGTGCGAAACAAAGGTGGGCAGGCGAGGGGAGGACATCGGTTCACTGGCCGAGCCACATGTTCAAGGGATGGGGACAGCTGGGGCTTACCTGGAACAGGCACCGTTCATAACAATTAGAGCGTGGACTAGACTTTGAAAATGGCGGCAAAACATGGCGCCACGTCTATGTGGGATCAGTAAACTACTTCTGTGTAATTTGCTAATTGGGGATGTGCTTAAGTATGGAAATACTCTACTGGGCTGTTTGAAAGAGAAGAATTTCACTGTGCATTTGCACTTCATATTTCATAAAAGCACCATTCAACCATTAACCTAAGCCCTATAAAGCTGCAATGTGGCCTCCTGATTTGTTTGCTCAATGCACTGATCAATGAAGACAAGTATACCATATGCCTTCTTTACCACTCTATCTCCTTATGCTGCCACTTTCAAGGAGCTATGGACTTCAACCCCAAGATCTCTCTGAATATCAATGCTGTAAAGGGTCTTGCCATTAATTGTATACTTTTCTCTTACATTCAACCTCCTCACACACTCCCGGATTAAACTTCATCTGCCATTTCTCTGCCATTTCCATAGCTGATCTATATTCTGCTGTATACTTTGACATCCTTCCTCACAGTCAACAACTGATCCTGGCGGTACTCCACTGGTCACAGATCTCTAGCTTGAACATTGTCCTTCCACCACAACACTGTCTTGTGTCAGTAAACGGGTTCTAAATCCATATGACGAAGTCACTGTTAATCTCATGCATTTTAATCGACTGGATTAGCACACCATGGATCTTTATCAAATGTCTGACTAAAATCCATGTCGACAACATCCGCCGTCCTACCCTCATCAATCACCTTCGTAACCTCTTCAAAAACTTGCTCAAACCGTGACCTGCTGCATACAAGGCCACATTGCCTGTCCCCAATTAGCCTATTCCCTTCCAAATGGGAGCAAATCCTATCCCGAAGAATCCCCTCCAACGGCTTTCCCACCATTGCCATGATGCTCACCAGCCTATAATTTTCTGGATCTTCTCTACTTCTCTTAAACAAAGGAACAGGACTGGCTACTCTCCAATCCCCCGGGACTTCACCAGTGGCAAGAAAATATGCAAAGATCTCTATCAAGGCTCCTGCAATCTCCTTCCTCTCTTGCCTCTCTTAATAATATGGGATATATCCCAGCAAGCCCAGGAGATTTATCCACCTTGATGATCTTCAAGAGTACCAACATTACCTCCTTCTTAATCTCAAATAGCCTTGTATTCTCCACACTGATACTGTCCTCTTTGTCCATCCTCTTGGTGAAAACAGATGCAAAGTACTAATTTAGTATCCTGCCTACATCCTTGGACTCCCAAGTATAAATTCCTTCCATTATCCTTGAGCAGTCCTATTTTCTCGCTGGTTATCCTTTTGTTTTTATTGAACATTTAAAAATCTGAAGAGTCTTTAAATTATAGTCATGGTAGTAGAGAGGGAAGTGTGGCTGTTAATTGACAAATTGACCAACAAAGAGGAACAAAATCAAGTGCCAGATCAAGTAGTATGAAGCATTATGACTGAATGTCTCCAATTCAGAATCTTCCCGAAACATTTTGATGGTATTGGAGGTAGACACAAAAAGCTGTAGTAACTCAGCAGGACAGGCAGCATCTCTGGAGAGAAGGAATGGGCGACGTTTCGGATTGAGACCCTTCTTTTTGCATGTAGTGAGATACAGTGAAAAATGTTGGTTTGCATGCTATCCAGGTAAACTATATCATACATGAGTAGAAAAAAAGGAAAGGAAGCAGAGTGCAGAATATAGTGTTACAGAGCGGCTTAGCACCGTGCTATCCATGTGAGAGGGCTGTTTATACTAACTAGGATTGAGCTAGCATTGTTTCAGAATAATTTCTTAGTAGTCTTTGTATGTCTGTTGCTGGCCAAAGCAAAAATCTCCCCGAACATGGACCTCTGTTCTGATCTTTGTCACTTGAAGAGTTGATCAGGTGGACAGAGGACAGAGGAAAGTTTTTGAAAAAAACTACGTTTTCACAGAATCCTGGGAATGTCTGCCGCATATTCCTGTGAAGAAGGAGAATTCTGGATGGCAATAAGAACCTTGAACCATGCATCGGGAGCACACGCACATAGCAGACGGAATGCCCCAGCTCACAAACCACACAGCTGTCCATTTGACACCTTCAGCCCATCTGTGGAAGTGTCTGCTGTTCCCACATTGTCCTTGATTGTCACTTAGAGCTCACAGAATCAGAGTTGAAGCAACCCAGGGGATTGCCTAAGAACAAGAAGAAAAATCTGCCCCACACTGTCAATGTGCCATAATATATCTTTTCAGGTTAGATCATTAGATATTTGCAGCTCATGACCCTAATCATCATAGCTCTGACTTCAGAACTTTGACACTCAGCATGTCAGCTTTTCTTCAAGGATATTGGTGTAAGGGATCTATCTACCCATCTTCCGTCCAGGCAAGTTGCAGCCTTCCAGAGTAATTATCAAATATTCCACCTTCAGGTGATTCACTTTCAATGTCAACATCAGAACTGCCTATTTCTGCTGTAAGTCATCCATCTGCGATATTGGCTCTTTATCCCCCTCTCCATTGCTACAGCCTGACCTGCTGGGCATGCCCCACTGCCCCACTATTAGCAAAACATTACAGGTCTTTGTGTGTCTTATTATCATCCTCTCAATGCCCCCATTAACCCATTTGACCAGAGGAACCGTACAACTCATCCAAAAGCAATACCGGCCTCACCCTATCTCAGATCTTCCCTTCATCTAATCCATCCATCTCACCACCTTTTCTGAGGCTTAAAATTATCTTTTTTTTAATACCTTCCGCATTTCTCCCTCAGAAGACCTGAAATGTTATTTCTGTTTCTCTTTCCTAAGATGCTGATGGTTTCCAGCATTTTCCAGTTTTACATCAGCAATTGCTCTGCATTTCAATCCATTTTTTAATAATTGGACATTTTGAAATTATAAAAACATAAATTTATTGACGTCCTATTGTCAAAGTTGCAAGCCATATTATTATTAAATATGGATCAATGTGGGTGAATTCAGATGTGCTCCAGCTATTTAGCAATATGGTAGAAGATGAATAAGAGCAAGCTGGGCAATCAGGAAAAATTTTTCCATTGGTCCATTTTCCTGGTCTTGCCATTCCCTAGCTCTGGATCTTAGCAAATCTGCCTGAGTCTTCAACTCTGAAATTCCCTATCTAATCATCCTGCTTTTCTAAGTGTGTTCCTTCCTAAACTGTAGGAACAGTTCCTACTCCAGGCCATACCTAGGTAAGTGCTGGCTATCTGATGAGATTTCAAACCAAGTCCCTATCTGATCTCTCAATTGAACAAAACTAATTTCAGATCCTAATTTCAAAAAGAGATATTTATTGGCCCATCTTTACTCTTGAATCAACAAACGTGGATTATTAAATCATTAACAATGTGCTGTTGTGGGAACTTGTGAGCTTTTTGTATTTTCCATGCTATGACATGACTAAACTTAAAATACATTGTTGGCTGCAAAGTGCTTTAAAATGGCCAATGTATAAATAATTATCTTTTTTTTTCTCTTTCGTTTATCATGTTGTTTACAGTGTACTATGTTTACATATTCTATTGTGCTGCAGCAAGTAAGAATTTCATTGTTCTACCATGACAATAAAACACTCTTGACTCTTGAAATATAATTATTTTTAATCTGCTCATTTAATAGCCAAATCTTATGAGGTGAAATAAACTAGCGTTTGTAAGTATTGATCAGGAGAACACAGGGGCAGAGCAGTTCAACCTTGAGTTGGAATAAAAGCATATAATTCTGAGTTGAAGAAAAGGAATATCTCTGATAGTGTGAGGCTCTAATTGCTACATTCACCCATCTGGTCTCACCATATCAGACACATTCACTCCATGGAGCACAGGGGAGCACAGTAGTGCAGCTAGTAGAGTCACTGCTGCATGGCACCAGATACTCTGGTTCAATCCTGACTTGGGAGCTGCCTGTGTGGAGTTTACACGTTCTCTCTGTGACTGAACGCTCTGGTTTCCTCATATGTCCCAAAGACGTTTTGCTGCTGGGATGATTGGCTGTTGTAAATTTCCACTCGTGTGCAGATGAGTTGTAGAATCTGGGATAAGTTGATTGGAATGTGGAGAGAAAAAAATGGGATAAATAATGGATTACTGTAAATGTGTGGTTGTTGATCAGTGTAGAATGGATGGGCCAAACAGCCTGTTTCCATGCTGTATCTCTCCCGGATTCCTTGACTATGACTTTGGTCTCTCTGTCTCATCCTGCTGTGCTCTCTGCACTGCAACTTGCTGGGAAGGCTGCACTGGAGTATTGAGCACAGCAATTTACTTTGCATAACAATAATTTGAGTTTACTGGTGATCCAGCAGAGAGTCAACATGCACACATAACTTGTCTCCTTTCTCACCGTTTAGTTAGCTTTTATTTGGCATTTGCCAGCCATTCCTATCCCATGCCCACAGCCTTTGGAAATACCAAAGGCCACCCACCATTATATCCATGTCCTTGCCTTCCATTCCAAGGTACAGCAGGGAAACAGCCCCCCCCCCCCACAAGTCTGCACCGATCATCAATCAAACTTTTACAATAATTAATGCTATCCAAACTCCTGGACCTAGGTATCAGCACCTCCACAATAGGTGACAATACATCCTTCACAATAATTCTCAACATTAGAGCCTCGCAATAATGCCATCTCAGTTCTTTACTATACTTCCTTCACACCGGCGACTGAGTAGCCATATTCTGCTCTAACTGAATCGACAAGTTTACAGATGACACCACTGTTGTGTCTAGATCTTGAACAATGACAAGATGGAGTACAAGAAGGAGATAGAAAACTTAATAACATGGTGTCAAGACTGCAACCTCTTCCTTAGTGTCAGCAAGATGAAGGAGACAGTGATTGACTTCAGGAGGTGTGATGGAATACATGCCTAAATCAGGATGAATGGTGCTGAAGTGAAGATGGTGGAGAGCTTCACATTTCTAGACATAAATATTACCATTTATTTGTCCTGGACCAACCACATTGAAGATACGGCAATAAATGCACTCCAACGCATCTACTTTCTCAGAAGGCTAAGGAAGTTTGACATGTCTCCAATGGCTCTTACCAACTACTTAATATTACCAATGATCTGTCATGGGCCAACCACATAGATGTGACAACCAAGAAGGCGCACCAACACCTCTACTTCCTTAGGAGACTGAGATTCTGCATGTCTCTAATGACACAAGCACAGCTCCATTTGGGAATTAAGAAATTACGGAGAAATGTGGATGTAGTCCATATCATCACACACACCAGAATCCCTACCGTCAACTCCATCTATTCTTCATGCTGTCTAAGGAAATCAGCCACATAATCTTGGACCTTTTTTCACCTGAGTCACTTCCTTTTCACCCCTTTCCCATTGGGAATAAGAAACAAAAGGTTGAAAGCACATACACCAAATTCAGCTTTTCCCCTTCTGTTGTCAGACTACGGAACAGTCCTCCCATATGATAGGGTGCAGTCTCAATCTCCCAACTTACCTCATTGCGTAATTGGACATTTTCTCTGGAAATTTAATTTTTTAAAGTTGCAAACTATATTCTGCACTCTGGTTTTTTTATCTTTGCACTAATGTTGTACTTGTTTATAGTTTGATTTTATTTGTTTAAAGTATAATTGGATTTAATTGGTTAGTTCGCAAACAAAAGCTTTTCACTGTACCTCACTCGGTACACATGACAAAATGAAAGTAATCCAATCTAATCCTCCACCAGGCACACAGGTGGCCACTGAGCTTTAAGTGGAAATGACCCCACGGGTGTTTCTCTCAGTGGGGCCACACTTTAAATCTTCATTTATTGTGCTTCCAACAACAGCTCCAATCTGGGACAAACGTTTATCATGCGGGGTTAATTAAATCTTAAGTAAAATCCTACGTAATTAATACTGGGTGAGCTGGATTCCATTTATAGATTTACCACTGAGAACTTTACCCAGTGCTTATTGAACAAACAAAGTGGCAGCATCTTATCAAGGAAGGACGGCTTCATTGATCTACAGAGATTCCACAGAAACCTGTCCCATCTTACAGTTACTGCCCACACTATAATTGAACAAAGATTGCTTCTGATGAAATGTGGATGTATTTGCCAAGGTAATTTGTGCTTTGATTAGGATTTTATGGACTCCTGATAAAAAGATGCCATGCTACAGATCTTTCCACAACTTCTCATTCATTCAATCAATTTAATTATTACTCAATAAACCAAGCCAAGCGAGACCAGGAGCAAACACAAACCAAAGCACTTGCCAGCTGTGCCAGGTTAGGATCTGAGTTTTGGCAAAATTCCCACAGTGTTTTGCAATATATTGGAAATCAATAGCACCATGTTTGCGTTTGATGCTTTCTACTAAAATCAGATTGAAAAGTGAAGAGGAAAAAAGTAATTGCATAAATGGGATTCTTTATGCAAAGATCTGCAACATTTGGATTCTGCACACTGATAAAATGAGTGTCAAAGTAGAAATAATTGTGAAATCTGTCGTATCATAGAAACATAGAAAATAGGTGCAGGAGGAGGCCCTTCTAGCCAGCACCGCCATTCATTGTGATCGTGGCTGATCATCCCCTATCAATAACCCATACCTGCCTTCTCCCCATATCCCTTGACTCCACTAGCCCCTAAAGCTCCACCCAACTCTCTGTTAAATCCATCCAGTGATCTGGCCTCTACTGCCCTCTGTGGCAGGGAATTCCATAAATTCACAACTCTCTGGGTAAAAAAGTTTATCACATCAGTCTTAAATGACCTCCCCTTTATTCTAAGACTGTGGCCCCTGGTTCTGGACTCGCCCAACATTGGGAACAATTTTCCTGCATCTAGCTTGTCCAGTCCTTTTATAATTTTATATGTTTTTATAAGATTTCCCCTCATCCTTCTAAACTCCAGTGAATACAAGCCTAGTCTTTTCAATCTTTCCTCACATGACAGTCCCGCCATCCCAGGGATCAATCTCGTGAACCTACGCTGCACTGCCTCAATCACAAGGATGTCCTTCCTCAAATTAGGAGACCAAAACTGTACACAATACTCCAGATGTGGTCTCACTAGAGCCCTATACAACTACAGAAGTATCCAGGAATCAGTTCTGAAGCATTATAGAAACATAGAAAATAGGTACAGGAGGAGGCCATTCGGCCCTTTGAGCCAGCACCGCCATTCATTGTGATCATGGCTGATCATCCGCTATCAATAACCCGTGCCTGCCTTCTCCCCATATCCCTTGACTCCACTAGCCCCTAGAGCTCTATCCAACTCTCTCTTAAATCCAATAGATAGATTATAGAGCACCTTCTTGGATAAGTTGTGGCAACTTGGGCAGAAACAGCTGTTAATGCTCAAATTTGGGTTTTACTTCATTATTGTCATGTGTTCAGTGTAAAATGTTGCATGCTATCCAATCAGATTGGATAATACTATGCATAAATACAACCAAGTCAAACTCAAGTATAATAGGTAGAGCAAAGGGGAAGATACAGAGTGCAGGATAATGTTCTCAGCATTGTAGCGCATCAGTTATTTAGGCAAGTTCCAAAGTCTACAAATGGTAGAGGTGAATCGGATAGTACACTAGCTCATTAAAAGAGCCTGACAACATTCCTGAGTCTGGTGGTGCGCACTTTCTAGTTCTGTACCTTCTACCCAATGGGAGCAGGGAGAAAAAGGAATAACCAGGGTGGGACCAGTCCTTGATTATAATGGCTGCCATTCCGAGGCAGCGTGAAGTGTAGATGGAGTCAGTGGTGGGGAGTCAGGTCCATGCGATGGGCTACATCTACAACTCTGCAATTTCTTGTGGTCTTGGGCAGAGCTATTCCGAAACCAGGCTATGATGCAACCAAACAGTATGCTTTCTATGGTGCATCTGTAGAGGTTTGTGAGAATCATTAGAGACATGCCGAGTTTCTAAAGGAAGTAGAGGTGTTGGTGTGCCTTCTTGGTTGTCACATCAATGTGGTTGGTCCATGCCAGATCTTTGGTAATATTAACCCCAAGGAACCTGAAGCTCTCAACCATTTTTCTTCTGCACCATTGATGTTGATTGAGGCACCATACATCCACCATACATCCTGAAGTTGATTACTAACTCCTTCATCTTGTAACATTGAAGGAGAGGTTGTTGTACTGACACCGTTACTAAGGTCTCTATCTTCTTCCTGTGCTCCGTCTCGTCATTGTTTATGATCCAGCCCACCACAGTGGCGTCATTTGCAAACTTGTAGATAGAGTTAGATATACTGTAGATAGATAGATATGCACGCTCAGGAACTTAAAGCTGTTGACTCTCTCCACCATCGGCCCTGCATTCCTCTTCTGAAACCAACAATCAGTTCCTTGTTCTTGTTTTGACCAAGATTGTTCTTTTGGCATCGTACAATCGGATTTATCAATCTCCCTCCTGCACTCTTGACTCGTCGGTACCTGATGGCTGGGTGCTCTGCTGCATATTTACAGCATTTTCTGATTTTAGTTCCAATTTCCAGTAACTCCTTTCTGCTTTTGAAACTGAAATGTTAATTCTGTTTTATTTTATCTATTCTGTACACTACGTACAATGAGTCTCTTCTTATTTTGTATCACTATCTCCATATGTTGACTACAAAGTATTGTTATATTTTCTGCAATCTGATTATAGTTTCACATTTTATGCTGTCTTTGGTCAGTTTACCCCCTTAGTAAGACCAAACTGGAAGCAGGACCTTGCAACATGTGCCATCATAACATTGGGGATTAGTTCCGGATTTATGTGCAGTGCAGATTGTTAGACAGTTATGTTGCAATAACAATGTACATTAAGTAGCCACAAGGGTACTCTGAAAATAATTGTATTGTATTGTAATTAATTTATTAGCCAAGTATGTAAAAACATACAAGGAATTTGATTTGCCATACAATCATCCTAAAAGGCAACATGACACACAACTGCATAAAAATTGATATAAACATCCACCACAGCGCACTGTGATAGAAGGCAATAACATATTATCTTCTTCTCTCCGTTTCTTCCGCGGTCGGGGCAGTTGAACCATCCGCAGTCGGAGCGATCAAAGCTCCCGCGATATGGGCGATCAAAGCTCCTACGGCTTGGAGCTGCCGAGGTCTATGACTGACAAAGGGACTGCCAGTTGCAGCCCCTGCTCCATTAACTAAAGGGGCTGCTCCTTGCCTTCTCACCCACCATCCTCATCTTCGGGCACCCTGTGCTTAGGGCAGAGAGAAGGACCGAGGCTGTCCTGCTTGGGTTGCTCCTGGGCCTGGCCAAGTTGGCCATCCATGAGTCACGCGCCAGGCGGAAGCGGGCTCTGCTTGAGCCAACTGCCTGCCCCTTTTCCAGGGTTACATTCGTGCCTGGGTGGTGTTAGAGAGGGACTATGCATTGACCATGGGCGCCCTGGGAGATTTCTGGGAATGCTGGGCACTGCGGGGGTTTAATGCATCCTTGACGAGGATTGTAACGTAGCTGTATAGTTGTTTATTTAGTACATTTGTTTGTCTTGTATTATGGTGGTGGGTTCTGTTTTGTTTTATTGTATTGTAAATATTATTTTTAATAATTGAATAAATTTTTTGATTTAAAAAAAAATCCATGATGTTAAGTCCGCAGACTACTGTGCTTGGAGCTCCCATAATCGATCCCCAGCAAGAGCCCGCCGGCTCCTTGATGTTAGGCTGCAGTGCGGATGGAGATACGATACTCATAAGTCGCATCTCCGTCGAGTTAGGTTGGACAACCAAACCTCTTCAACCCTCACCCTGAACACCGGCGTTCCACAGGGCTGTGTGCTGAGCCCTCTCCTCTACTCCCTCTTCACCTACAACTGCACACCTGTACATGGCACTAACACCATCAAGTATGCAGATGATACATGGTGATTGGCCTCATCAGCGACAACGATGAGTCCCTGCGGCTCTTACCCTACTTAACTCTGCACCTTGATGATTGCCAGTCATCCCCCCCCCTCCAGGACACTCCTTCCCCCAGTGGCTGATCTCCCCCCCCCCCCCCCCCCCCCGAAAATTGCACTACTGCTACTGTGTATATATATATATTACTGTTCCATTATTCTGTGTTCGCACTTCTGGGTGAGATGCTAACTGAATTCCGTTGTCTCTGTACTTGTACACTGCACAATGTCAATAAAGCTTTGAATCTGAATCTGAGGAATGAGATAAAAAAAGTTTTTTATGTAATCCACAGTATTTTAACCAATTGCCAGTAGTTATAGGATATTTTGGGCATTTTTTCAAATGGGGGAAAACCTGCCCTTTGTGTGAAAATCCATTTCACAATTTGATTCCTGAATGGTTCCAGCTCCATTTCATTTTCCTCGTTCTCCCTCTCTCTCCACATCACCTAAATATTAGAACACCCAGCTTTGATTCGAGCACTGAAAACTCCTGAAAGTTAAATTAGTTATGGAAAGATGTTGATGCTTTGGAGAAGGGGCAAAAGATAGACAAGGATGATATCAATAATGAATGATTATACCCAGCAGGAAAGCCAAAAATGTGATATTTTCAGACCAGTTATCCTATTAAATTTAGATCAGATGTTTCCAAAAGGAACCCAGTTGATCCCACTTGTTCTTACAATTCATTTTCTTTTCATATTTAATCGGGTTCACTACTGAGGGTTACCATTGATTTTTCTGCCCCCTGCCCAAATCTCTCCCCCCCACACTAAAGTGTGTGCCCAAATGTAGACACAATATTAACATTATTTACCTATTTATCATAGTTTTTACAATCAATTCGTCTAATCAAGAATCCTTTATTAATGGTTTTTGAAACTATCCTACTACACTTAAAAACATTGCCATTTCCCTGCAGTCATTTCAACATTATACCGCCTACAGCGATATGGGCCAAACACCGGACTAGCATAAATGGGGCATCGTGGCAGGCATGGAATAGTTGGGCAGGAAGACTTGCTTCTGTGCTCTAACAAGACACTCGAGTCAGAGCTGAATCAACCACCAAAGGATGGCCTCTTTTACATTCCATTGCCATTCTTTCCTCGACCAGCGGAAAGCAATAAGAGCCTGTACAGGATATGAATGTAGTTGTGATATGAACCCAAAGGTTATTGCTTGTGGAAGAGAAAGGGTTTGAAAGTTAAAAGTAACTACAAATAAATCCATCAGGAAATTCAGGAGATGCATCTTTATTCCTAATATGAGAGTGGCATTTGATACCACATGGACTCACTCTCAATGCCAGCAACATACAGACGTTAGTCATTGTGATATACACACCCCAATCTGCATCTATGGTGCCAAAGTGGAGATGATCGAAACCATTATGTTTCTAGCTGTGAATATCATGAGCAAATTGTCCTAGACCAATCATATTGAAGCTGCAGCGAAGAAGGCACATGCCTTTACTCCCTCAGAGACTAAGGATGCAGGACGGTGGACGGTAAAAATCGGGAGCTCGCAGGTCCCTGGTGGGAGACCGATTTCCGAGAGCACCCGCAACGGCAACTTCGCCTGCCCCGAATCGCGGGGTTTGAATCGGCCCGTCGCAGAGCCTTACATCGCCCGGTGCGGCTTAATCGGCCGTGGGCCTTACCAACGCCCGCCGGGGGCTTTAACATCAGGAGCCTCGATCACCTCGACGCAGGACAAGAATAAGTAACAGGGAAGAGATAAGACTTTTGCCTTCCATCGCAGTGAGGAGGTGTTTGGAGATTCACTGTGATGGATGTTTGTGTGAAACTGTACTAACTGTGTGTTATGTTTATTATATTGTTATGACTGCAGGGAACTAAATTCCGTTCAAACCTCTGTCTGTTTGAATGACAATAAAGGCAATTTGTATTTGTATGACTGCTACCAACAGTCTATAGATGCACCATAGAAAGCATCCTGTTGGGATGCATCCCCCCTTGGTTTGGGAAAAGCTCTGCCCAAGATCACAAGAGCTAGCAATGAGTTGTGGATGTAGCCCAGACCATCACACAAATCAGCCTTCTTCACCATTGACTTCATCTATACTGCCTGCTGCCTCAGGAGTGCAGCCAACATAATCAAGGACCATTTTAAACCCTGTAATTTCTTCTTCTCCCGCCGTCCATCGAGAAGAAGATAAAAAAACATAAGCATATGCCACCAATCTCAGGAACAGCCTCCGCCCTGCTGTTATCAGACTACTACTGCCATAAGCGTGTAGTCCTGATCTTCCAGTTTGCCTCATTGTGGCCTTTAGACAGTATTTTAACTGTACTTTCTCTATAATTGATACATTATGCTGCTGTGACACGATATTCAGCTCTCTGGCATGGTTCTCTTTGCACTACTTGTTGTGCTAATGCATGCTTTGATTATACTCATGTCTGGTTTGATTTGACCGGATAGCACACAAACAAAGATTTTTACTTTATCTCGATTCAGGGGACAATAATAAACCAACACAACTGTTTTGAGCTGTTTTACAGTGGAGATGCCGACCCTTCTGGATTGTCTGGGAGTTTCCAGTAATTGAACTAAACCTCCTGAAGCGCACTGACAATGAACCGGGAGATAAATCCCTCTAGAAGTAGATGGGAGATCATGCACATTGAGGGGGCGGATTGAACCAAACTAAATTTTGAGGAGGTCCAAGACATAGGCTAATGCAGCTGTGTAGAGATTACTTGCCTTCTACCCAGAACAGAGGTGGGGGTCAAATGTGAAAGGTCACAGGCCGTGACAGTAGTGCGACAGCTCCCTGCCCAAGTCTGATCCACATTTGATGTTGTAGTCAGTCTCAATTACAGCCAAGACTCAGCGCACAATGGGCGTTGTCCCACTTTCACGTTCTCTAAAATGATGCGAGGATTCATCGATTTGACCATCATAAGCATTCTCCGGTGCAGAAGCATGCTGGAACAAACTGGGTGCCTAGTCATTGTTATCGACCATTTTCGTTACTCTTCCAGACTGAGTTAATAATGGGCGGTCAGCAAAGACATTGAATCAGTCACACAAGTGGGGTCCCCAACTGTATTATTGGGGCACCGGTTTGGTCTGAAACCAGAGCATGAAGCAGCCGGTGCTAATGCAAACTAAAGCCTGGGCTTGGAGATCCTCAGTTCACCACAACTCTGCCACTGTTTGGACATCTGTCATTACTATGGTTCTGGTTGTACCAACCTTTCTGTCCATGGCCTGCTCCATTGCTAGAGTGAGGCCACACACAAACTGAAGGAACAGCACCTGATATTCCACTTGTGTGAGCTTACAACCTAAAATATGAACCTGGTTTCTCCAATTTTAGGTAACAACCCAACCTCCCCCCACCTTCTTTCCAGTGTTCCACTTGGATGCGTTCCCATGCCTCCAGTATCCTGCCCCTCCTTTTCCCCATCCCTCTGTCCCCTCCAATCTATATCCAATTTTTCTGGTTTCATATTTCACTCATCTTCTCTCGTTATCTCACAGCCTTTTGTCTTCTTTTCATCTCTTAGTCTTTGTCCACCCTTGACCAATCAAGCCCTCCTCACCTCTATTCACTTATAACTTGTCAGGCTTTGTCCTGTCTCCATCTCTTTTCCAGCTTTCTCCCCACTACTGCAATTAGTCTGAAGAAGGGTCCTGATCGGAAACATCAACTATGTCTTCCAGAGATGCTGCCTGACCTGGACTTTACTCCAGCACTTTGTGGGTTTTTTTGTAATCAGCAGCTGCGGTTCCTTGTGCTAGAGGTACTGGGAGCCCTGGGTCTCTCTCACTCTACATTCATGCCCTTGCTCAATCCCACCAGTATAAATTCACCCTTTCATGCCTCTGACAGTCAGTAGGTCGGCTGCTGCCTTTACCAAGGTTTATTTTTGCCTGCCCAGAGTTTTAAAACATACTTTGGCTACAGTTGCAATTAAATGGTAATTATTCAACAAATAATGAACACGTAATGCCAGAGAGAGATAGAGATTGTGTTTACTTGCACCCGAGGACATTGAACTAATTTGAATCCTTTGAAGTGTAATTGCGGTTGTAATGTCCAACAGTGCAGCGGCCAGTTTGTGAATGGAAAGGTCTCGCCAACAGTGTGGAGATAACTGGCCGTGTTGTTTGTTGAAGAATGTTGCACAGCACACCAGCTAAACATCACTCGTTATCAGCCCCAGCCACACTCACAGTGTGGACACCCTGACCAGCAGGTATCATTACAAGCACACTTTGGGATATTGGTTTCAACATCTTCTGCTGCAGGAGTAAGATAATATAGCTTGAGCCAACATGACCTAAAATAGCAAAGGGCGGAAATAATGCCTTGTGAGATATTGACTCAGAATTTGGCGTGGGATTTTGCTGCAGTTTATGGTAATGCTGTGATCAGTTGCAAGTAATGAATTGCTACAACTTTCTGCTGACTCGCTCCCCCAGGTGGAGGTGAAGACAGGAACTTGCAATCACACACCTCAGCAAATCACACTCTTTAGCTTTAAGCACCTCCCCCACTCCAATTTAACACACCCCCCCACTAACTAAAACACACACGTTCACACAGTTCCCAGGTCATACAGTTGTAAAACGTGGAAGCAGGCCCTTCGTTCCAACTCATCCATGCTGACCATGATGCCCTATCCGTGTTAATGCCTTTTACCTGCATCTGGCCAATATCCCACTAAAAACCTTTCCGATCCATGTCCGATTGTCTTTTAAATGCTTTTATCGTGCCTGCCTCACCTACTTCTACTGTCAGCTCATTCAATATACCTACCACCCTCTGAATGAAAAAGTTTCCCCTCAGGTTCCTATTAAATCCCTCTCACCTTAAACCTATGTCTGCTGGTTCTTGATTCCCCTACCTTGTGTAATATGTTTTTGTGCATTCACTCTACCTATTATACATTTGTTTATGGATCTCTATATGATCATTTCTCAGCCTCTGAGCTCCAGGGAATAAAGTCCTAACCTGCCCAACTTCTTTCTATAGCTCAGGCCCTCAAGTCCTGGCAACATCCTCGTAAACATTCTCTGTACTTTTTCCAGTTTAATGACAACCTTCCTATAGCAGGGTGACCAAAACGGAACCCAGTGCTCCAAATATGGCCTCAACAATATATTGTACAACTGTAGCAAAAACCTCTGCTAGATTCTGTGCTGAGAATTCTCCCACCCAGTAATCTTACCCTTTCTTTCAACTCACTGCTCTCTCTGCCCACTTAGCCATTGACCATTTCCCTCCTTTAGCACTTCCTCCTCCATATAATCTTCCTGACCCACGTCTACAGTCACACATGGTCTTACCATTTCCCTCTCACTATTCCCTCATCACCTCAGCCACAGATCTGGCCACTTCCTTGTGTAGCTTCCCTCCTCTTTCCAATCTTGCTTCTGCCACTTCCATTGGATGAGTGCTCTTTTCATTCCCTCAGTCTGCATTTACAAATTGCCCTCAATTTGCCGCCACATTTCCACAACTAGTGATCCAGATATGACCCCATGTATTAGAACAAACTCACTAACCACTTTGTTTTTGGTCCTTTGGATGTAATCATCAGGCCAGGACTTGTCAGCTCAGACAATGACTTGTTTCATACCACTGCCCAGGTGATGGTATTTTTCTGAGCTTCCCCCTACCTTCCAGGTCTTCAGTTGCTCAGCCAAACTCTTTGCTTCATTTTTGGTGCCTTAGTTCCCAATACATCACCATCAAATTGTTTGTCTGACATCCAACACAGGATGAGCAGAAATTCCTTCTCCTGAATATTATTTACAAAAGAAAATAAGAAACTGAAGCAGGTGGAGGCTATTTGGCCCCTCATGCCTCCACCCGTGTTAAATAATATCATGCTGATATGATAAAAAGGCCAGCAAATGCTGATTTATACCAAAGATAGAAACAAAGTACCAGAGCAATTCATCGGAGAGAGCAGTATCTCTGGAGAAAATGGGTAGGTGATGTTTCGGGTCGGTACGCTTCTTCAGACTGATTGTCGTAGGGGAGCAGGGGAAAAAAATGGAAGCAAAAAGAAGCACTACAAATTATGGCCAGCAACAGATGACCCCAGGCGAGGGACTTCCCTGATAGGCAGATTGTTGGACAAAGGCTAGATATGGAAACGGATGTGAGCCCAAGAAGAATACATAGAGACCCCAGGTTGAGGAGGTAGATTATTGGTCCCAGAATGATCAAGATCCAAGACATCCCTGTTTACAACGCAATTAAACTAAGGCTTGTGGGCACGAAATAAATGCTTCCAACACAGAGCAAAGTGTGAGATATTCATTGCAGCTAATTCAAAAACTCTTAACTATAACCATATAACAATTACAGCACGGAAACAGGCCATCCCGGCCCCTCTAGTCCATGCCGAACACTTAGGGGCCTGTCCTACCAGCATCCGACGCAATGCGATGAGCGCGATCAAACTAGAAGTGGGGGCCGCGCGGAGATTGGGTGATCCCCTGTACAGGGCCGTTCCCACCAGCATGCGGCAAGTGGAACCAAACCGGCAGCAAGGGCCGGGCGGAGGTCGGGTGAGTGGCGCAATGCGGTGCAAAGTGAGGCGAACTTGGAGCGAAGTCTTAAGGTAAGTTCGCCAGGACAGAGAGGGGCACACAGAGAGGGGCACAGAGGCACACACACAGAGGGCCACGGAGCCACACACATAGAGGGTCACGGAGGCACCTACAGATAGGTTCACGGAGGCACGATGTCGGGGCGGTGTGTAATGTGTCGAGGCGACAGTGAGCCGACAAGCCATTGCCGCGCGGAATTTTTGAACATAGTCAGTTTTTCGGAGCCCCGCGCGATGTCGGGACGAACTCCGCACAATTCCGCACGGCTCCGGCGATCGAAGTTGGACCGGCCCCGCGACGCCGGACGGCTCAAGTGACCACGTTAGGTCGCGCTCATCGCATGGAGTTGCATGCTTGTAGGACAGGCCCTTTACTCTCACCTCAACTAGTGTAGGTTGAGAATAAAAAACAGGCATCAGCATCATAAGATTACATTGAAATATAAAAGAGTTCTGCAGTTAGTGATTTTATCAACTTGAAGCAAGCAACCTGTTTGTGAAGGACACCAAGAGGTCACATGACCAACAAAGCAACACACATTGGCAATGTTTTGCTCCTCCAGGCTACAAGCTCACTGCCAACACCCAGCGGCGAATTACCCCAGATGCAACCGATAAAGCTCAGCGATGCGAGGCAGCCTGCGTGCTGAGAGAGCAAGTAGTGAAGGGGACAGGTAGTCAGCGGGGAGAGGCTGCCGATGGAATTTTACAAAGCTGCCTCACTCATCCACCACAGAATTGGCAAATTGAGATGCTGCATGGCTCAGGCTTCTGATTGTTCAGTCAGCACCCCGGCCCACTGTGTGTTCTTCAGGAAGGTTGAGCTCAGCTCGTTCAATTGAATACTGGCAGGAAGGATCGCAGTTGCTCAACGTCACTTGTGTTTTATGCTGACATCCCAGTGATATCTTAGAGTTATGCAGAAGTAGGGAACTGTCTTGGTAACTTAGGCCTTGCAAAGGCTTACCAATAAGGGTAAGGGACAGAGTAGAGGACATATCTAGTCCCATCAACAGAGAAGGCCACCTTCGTTGAGCCTGCCCGACATCACTCCACGTTGGACTCTATTGACCAGTGGGAAATAATAACTGGAGGAGATTTGAAGCCAGATTCAAAGAAACAAAAGCACAAAGTCTCTGCGCTGTAACAGCGTTCAGTCCCCAGTAAATCAAACACTCACACGCATTTAGGGAGCACATGAGGCTGTAAAATTCTCTGCCTGTAATTCAAGAGAAAAGAAAGACATGGAAAGAGTGTGAGACTTGTATTTATACGACTCTCGTGACCTTGGGATCCCTCTAAGCAGTTTAGAGCCACTTTTTCAAGCGCAGCCCTCAGTTGTAATGAATGGTTGAGCACAAACAAGACTATGATAATGGTCAGATAATTTATTTTAAAATGTATACAATACATGGGTGATATGTCCATCTGCATTCCTATAACTATAACTGAGTTAATAAGCTCGCAAAGGCCACCACGGACTAAAATCTGGGTCAAAACTAACCAGAGATTTTGAACAGTGCAAGGCAGGAGTCTTTATCAATGCAGTTAATTTAAAAATAGCCCTGGTCACTTTCTTGCTGGTATGGTGGAGTGGCCTGTATCGAGCTACTTTGACTTCTGCTGACATCTTATTAGAGCAACTGCACCTGCAGTAACATAGCATGTCCTTGGCAATGCATTGGGACTATTAACTCAACCTTTAGGAACGCACTTGAAGTTAAGATGACATGAGACATTTAGAATAGTTAGATTTCAGAACTGCTCTTCCTTGTGTGCAGGTGTAACCACATTGCTCGCCACTGCACAACAAAGCAGCTGAGACCATTATGATATATCCACTGCCACCTTGAAAATAAACATAAATCCAAACTAGCAGCACAGTGCTTCCATTGATGACAATGAAGGTGCGGATATTGGATTTCAGTACAAGGAGAACAAGATGCCTTCGTTCAGTGACATGAAAATCAAAAGATTTCCTGTCAGTTCAGGGATGCGAGGACATTGGGAGGTATTGAGTTAGAGCAGAATTCAGAACATCAACAGCGTAAAGAACAAAAATTAATGAGCTGCTGTTCAGTAAGCTAAGACTGTCCATTATTGCTTCCAGGGCCGGAGTTAGGTGAAGAGAGGCCCTAAGCTATTTCAATTGTGAGCCCCCCCCCCCCCCCAATCCCCCACCCCCACAACTAGAGGACCATGACTACCCGACAGTGACAGTGTGACACTTTTAGATCCTACTGTATGTTGTCATTAAACAGTTAGTTTTAAAATACATATTGGATTTACCGCGGAGCGGGCGATGCCTTACCTGGACCCGGTTTGAAGCTCCAGAGTGTTGAGACTGCTGCCTCAACATCATGGAGCTGTGGTTTGCGGAGCTCCCAGCCTTGGGCCGCGCTGATTTTAATATCGCGGAGCCCTGGGAACCCTTTGCCGAGGGCCGCCAGCGTGAATCTCCGCCCAGCTCAGCCTGTGGACTTCGGGAGCCGTGGTCTCCGGTAGGAAGTGGCTGATTCGGAAGTCCAAGCCGCTGAGAATGTTCTCCTGTTCCGACATCGGATGGTGACCCCCAAATTTCATTGTATCAATGGCCATGAGGAAGGGGGGGGGGGTCCAAGAGGAGGGGGTCCGTTGTAGACAGGAAAATGGATCATCAATGGGGACGAGAACTCCTTCCCATGGAAGAACGGTGGGCGCGGAACTCATTGAGGTGGGGACGGAGGGGGACAAAGGTGAGGCCTCTGATGAGGACAGACCGGTCGGTATCAGAGAGGGGGAGGTCAGGGGAGGATGGTGAACACACGGCAAGGATGGGGGTTGGGGCTGGAGGAAGGCAGGTGAGTGGACTGAGGCCAAGGCGATGTCTGGTGGAGGGGTGGTGGGTGGTCAGGGGGTAGGGGGGTATGAGGACTGTAGTGTGGGTGGGGAAGAGATGGGGCCACATGGTTTGAGTGGAAAGTGGAAGACCCAGTGGAAAAGCCACTGTGATTACCAGGGTTGGGAGGCCTAGCAGTAGGACTCAAAGCAGTCAAACTCAGGGGAGTTGGAGTCTGCAGCGTGGAAACTTCAGGCTCGGTGCTGAGTCCTGGCTGCAGGTAAGGCGACAGCAACGGCTGCGGGGCTGCTGGAGGGCAGTGGAGTAGCCAGGGTCAGCGGGCAAAGAGTAGGAGGCCCCGGTGGTCAGCTGGTCGGTGGGGCGACGAGGTTCGACAGGTCCGGTGAAGCAGCGAGGTGGGTAGGCCCCCCTAGATCTCAAGGCCCTAAGCTTAAGCTTGTCTAGCTTATACGTAAATCCGGCCCTGTTTGCTTCCTCCGGGTCCACTCCAACAATGAATAAACTTAAGGAGTATTTGATTTGTTATAAAGTGCTTTGCGATTGTTAAGAAAACTTAATAAAATTGAGAGTAAGTGAAAATTTAAAAAAATTGCCAATGCTGAAAATCTGAACTAAGAACGCTGGAAATACCCAGCAAGTTAGGCAGCATCTGTAGAGAGAGAAACCGATCATGTTTGAGGTACAAGATCCTTCAAAAGTCTTTCTTTCCAAGATTGTTCCACCCATGGTCTCACTAATTCTGTACACAGTTTGTAGAGTTTACAGTACTAGGTTGGGTGGCTCCAAACTACAACTGACATTGGTTCATTGTCCTTCCAGTAATACACTCCATCTGCTGCCCAGAAAATCATTGATATTTTGTACCATTATGTTATGAGGATGACTGTAGTATTGTTTTTTTTATTTCTCAGCTAGTGCAATTTCAGTACCACTTGCCGTACCCCAGCCTAATTCTAAGCCTTGGTAGACCTGAAATGTACTCCTTTTCTTCAAACATACCACTTTACAATAGGCTTTACTTTATCTACAGAATCTGCGTGTTACGCTTTCAAAACCACTCTCAAGGTCATTTCTACATGCTTCATGCGTACTTGCTGGAATGCTTCCGACTTCCCACACCAAAATAATTCACGCACAGGCACCTGCTACTCCTCAGGACGTGGTGCAGTTAAGTCACTTTCCAACCCCCAGGGGCTGTCCAAATAGCATGGTTAGCTGAGCTCAACACTTCTTGCACTGAAGCTTAATTTTGATTTGATCCCTGATGTCTTAAAGCATAGGTTCTTGGAAATGACAACTTGTACAAAAGACCCTCCAACCTCACCCATGGGAATGCCGGTGTTCCTTGCTTTTCACTGCGTTAGGATTCTTAAACTCCCTCACCAAAAACACGATGGGAAGATCGGACCCTCAAAGGTTACTCACCACCACTTTGTCAATCAGGGATGGACAATATGTGCCAATGAAGCATGTCTGGACTCAGCGACCAGCAATCTATAGTTAGGACCGTCTTCACTTGACCAAGCCCACATCCCATGAATGGTCATAAAAGCCTTTCCAGTTCTATTCCTTGCTTGCTGTTGTCTCTTTTGATCCACTTTAACTACTTTGTGTTGGCAGTGTTGGTATTTTCCCACTGCCTTGTGATACCCACAGTAAGTAGCCCAGTCAGAAGCATTGAAGAAGGCAGGGATCATTGCTGCCCAATAGACCATGAATTTTGTGCCATTTTCAAATATTGACCTTCAGTACACCTTTCCTCCATCGATGAAAGCCTGTTATCATTTCTGGATTTATTAATGATTATCTTTAATTCATGGCCCATAGTTTTGACAGTTGAAAGCAAACTCTCTGTCTGCCATGCAAATGCCTTTGTAATTCATTCTTGACGAAGATCTGACATTCTTTCTTTTGTTGAGTATACAACCCTAGCCTATGTGCTGTCCTTGTAACACTTCTTCATACTTCCTCCAGGAACAATTTTAGTTCAACCCCTAATTCCCAATTCGCCCTTTAGAAATATTTTATGAAATGGATTTACATAGAAACATAGAAACATAGAAATTAGGTGCAGGAGTAGGCCATTCGGCCCTTCGAGCCTGCACCGCCATTCAATATGATCATGGCTGATCATCCAATTCAGTATCCCGTACCTGCCTTCTCTCCATACCCTCTGATCCCCTTAGCCACAAGGGCCACATCTAACTCCCTCTTAAATATAGCCAATGAACTGGCCTCAACTACCCTCTGTGGCAGAGAGTTCCAGAGACCCACCACTCTCTGTGTGAAAAAATTCCTTCTCATCTCGGTCCTAAAGATTTCCCCCCTTATCCTTAAGCTGTGACCCCTTGTCCTGGACCTCCCCAACATCGGGAACAATCTTCCTGCATCTAGCCTGTCCAACCCCTTAAGAATCTTGTAAGTTTCTATAAGATCCCCTCTCAATCTCCTAAATTCTAGAGAGTATAAACCGAGTCTGTGCAGTCTTTGTTCATAAGACAGTCCTGACATCCCAGGAATCAGTCTGGTGATTCAGATTTAGATTTGATTTAGGTATTTGATTTAGAATAGGCCCCAGTGTTTTCCCAATGATTCATATCAAACGAACAGGCCTGTAATTCCGAGCA
This sequence comes from Raja brachyura, assembly GCA_963514005.1. Next base: position 49,954 of record CAUPSL010000911.1, read on the forward strand.
CTGTCAATCTGACATGAATTTGGACGCAAAGACTTTCCATTTTTTTAGTCTTACCCTTCAGTTCAAAGAGATATTAAGAAAAAGTGTTGTTGAACCTTCTCTTCATTTCATTCATTGTATTTGGAAGCATGTCGTAGTGACTTGTTGGCCAATAAATGGGAAAGTTCTCTTATTCTCCCATAACCATTTCATTTCCAGTCTCCAATCTTTCCATGAAGTTGAACGCATTGTCACCGTGTTAAATTTCAGTTATCAACAGTAATTAATATTTGTTAATTACTGTTGATTGTCAGTAATGAAATCTCTGACAGGAAAATCCTCAAGGAAATTGGAGCAAATTGAAAAAGCAACCATGCGTATTGTGACTTTGAGTATAAAGTTAGGCAGCGAATGCTGGAAACACTCAGCGAGTCAAGCAGCATCTCAGGAGAGAGAAACAGAGGTCAATGTGCTGGATCAATGAACTTTTCCGAGTGTTCATCACTTCTGTAAAAAAGTTCAGGAATCTGAAATGTTAAGTGCTTTGAATCATTTTTCGACATTAAATGCGTGTAAACTGTTTTTAAAGAGCAATCTTTCTTACCATTTTCCCTTGGCTCATCTCTAAATAATGATTTGCACTTACATAGTATCCTTAACAAGGCCAAATACTCTGACACTTCACAGGACTGCAGAGATTGCTCCAATTTGTTTCTGCACTTGGTGTTTTGAGGGTATTGGTCTTGCAGATGCTTGTCTTTCTTCTACGAAAGAGCATCCTGCTATTGGATGAACCAATCCATGGCTTGGTGAGAAAATACTTATTTGTGTGAATTTTAACAACATTGTGCATCCCACTGCTTCAAGAACAAACCGTTTTCTCCATACAGGTACAGATTGATCGCTGGTGGGATGCATAAGAAGCTGAAGGAGATCTTTACTGAAGCTTTTGGTGGCAATTTGGCTCATTGAGCCCGTTCCAGTAATCAATCAGAAAGACTCGGGTTCTGCTCTATTCACCCTCTACATCCCTCAATCCCCTTTGCTGAACAAAATAAATTAACCCAATGCAGTTTTGTCTTTCTTAGAAGTTTAAAGAAATGTTGCATGTCACTGAATACTGTAAAAAACCTATAGATGCCCTATCAAAACTATCCTGGTTGCATCATGGCCTAGTATGGCAATTTCAACACACAGGAATGCAAAAGATTAGAGTGGGGGACTAGCCCAGTCCATCATGGACAAAGTCCTTCCCACCATTGAAAGCATCTACATGAGGTGCTGCCTAAAGAAGTTGGCATCTATCATCCAAGTTCCCCACCATCGGGGTCATGCTCTCTTCTCACTGCTACCATCGGGCTGGAGATACAGAAGCTTTAAGTCCCGGAAGTTCAGGAACAACTATTTTCCTACATATATCAAGTTCTTGAACTGACCTGTACAACCCTAATCCTATCTCAACAATGGAATACTACAGGCCGTCTCTTGCACTAATCTTGGACTTGTTTTCTAACTGTGCCTCTTTGCACAAATGGGTTTTTTTTTGCAGTCTTTCTCTTTTAGAAATTATAGAAATGATATATAATTTATGTATAATTTATGTTGTTACGTGTTGTCTGACTCTACGTGCAGCGATACTGCTGCGGGCAAGATTGTGTCTATACTTCACCGCACGTGCATATAAACCAATAACATCGGGGGGGAGGGTTCATGGGATTGAGTAGGGGGGGGGATAGAATAATAACTGAGATTAATGTAGGATTAGTGTAAATGGATGCTACGGACTGGATGAGAGCCAGTCTCTGCTGTATCTCTCTCTAACTCTGCTGTCCCTGTCCCAGTGCTCTTCATCCACCGCCCTTCACTGGCTTCAGGCTACCACACCTCATTTTTTAAATGTTCAGCATTGCCTCCTTGGTCTCGGTACCCCTGTAACCTCAGGCCTCTAACACTCCCGTCCAAGGTATGCCTCCCTCCCCCAGCCAACCCCCACCTTCTCAACTAATGCTGAATTTCATGTGCCATGTCTTGAACTGCCAGGACACCAAACTACAAAACTCCCTCACAAAACCCCTCTCCAAGTCCCTCTCTTTCCTTCTTAAAACCTACCTCCTTGACCAAGCTTTCAGCCACCAGCCCCGACTTTCACTTAAGTGGCTGAACATCATCTGGAAGTATAAACTTTCTTAAATAGTAATTAATGCAACACATATGGATGCAGGGCGGTGGTGGAAACGGGTAGAGGGGGGAGGGGGTTGGGGAACGTTACAGAGTTGGCAAGGGTGATTTGAAAACAAGGATGGCAATTTTTAAACATAAACTTGTACGCGATAGTTTTCATTGTGCTTGGAGCCACACAAGCACATTCTTAACCGATGACAGCATGACTGGACTTCAGTGTCTGTTTCTCCAACATACTCCGGATTCCACAGCTGTTCTTCTCATTACAAGGGCATCCATGTTACACGACTTACAAATCACTTTTCCTGCATCCCTCAATGTGCACACAATGCACTGGTATCACGTACAGTCAAACTCCAAGCATTCTTGGTGCTGCTGGACGAGCGGATTTTAAACACGATTGAAAGAGACTACTATAAATATCTAAACCCTCTTTGATTGCATATGTTACTCTGTGGTAGAATACATTTTCCAATGAACCTGGCAGGTTTAAAAGAGGCAGGAAGCATATAAGTATTCTAGATCCCGGTTCAGGATGATGACCGACCCTTGTTTCCGCCCCCTTGGTAATCCAGACTCCTACCTTGGCCTCCCCTGCACTCTGGACCCCTGGCTCTGGTCAGTCCGCTAGCCCAGACCCATGCCCCGGCCCATGTTCCGGACTGCCCGGCCCACTCATACTGTGGACCCTCAGCTCAACAATCTGGACCAAGGCATGAGCCGGATGCTGGACCATCAGGATTCCCGAACAATCAGATGCCAGATTATCAGAGTTGTTGATGTAACATACCTGTGTTAGGAGAACATCATTAGTTCAGAAATAGACATAAAAAGTAACTCAGCGGGACAGGCAGCATCTTTGGAGAGTTGGAATGGGTGACGTCTTGGGTCGAGACCCTTCTTCAGACTGGTAACTCCTTCATTACTTCGGCGTATGATGGAAGAAAAATGATTCATATTTGCTGGGTCCTCACTGCTCCGGACATACTATGTCAAAGAGCAGGGAAGATATCACAAAGTTCTGGGCACCAATATCTTCATCACATCCCTACTAGTTAGTGGGAGCTGTTTGTGCATTCACTGGCTGCCACGTAAGTACATCATAATAGACACTATAGAGGCAAGGAACTGCAAATGCAGATTTACAGAAAAAAAATTAAGTGTTAGAGTAATTCAGCGGGGCAGACAGCATCTTTGGAAGACATACAGAAGATAGGTGACATTTCAGTTTGGGACCCTTCTTCAGACTGATCATAGTAGGGAGGAAAACTGGAAGAGAAGTGGGGTTGGACAAAGCCTGGCAAGAAATATCAGTGAGAGGGGGGGGTTTAATTGGCAGATGGTCGGGCAAAGGTCAGAGATGAAAAGACATAGTGTGAGATAAGGAGATAAGGATGGATCTTCAGAATGATTGTAGTACAGGGGAGAAAGCTAGAAAAGAGGTGGGGTGGGAAGAAGGGTCTCGACCCGAAACATCGCCAATTTCGTCTCTCCAGAGATACTGGCTGTCCTGCTGAGTTACTCCAGATTTTTGTATCTGTCTGGGGTAGGACAAAGCCTGACAAGTGATAGTACATGCAGGCAAGGGGCAGGAGGTGGTTTGATTGGTAATTGAGTGGACAAAGGCCAGAGTTGAAAAGGAGGCAAAAGGCTGTAAGGAGAGAAGTGGAATAAAATGTGAAGACTGAGGAAGTGACACAGGTGGAAGGGGAAAAGGGAAAGGGGGGAAAGATGGTGCAAGAAATGGGTGTGCGGTTGTGAAGTATTTATAACTGATTCCATTCATAATGGATCGGAGAATTAGGCCATTCTGCCAATCAAGTCTACTCTGCCATTCAATCATGGCTGATCTATCTCTCCCTCCGAACCTGATTTTCTTGCCTTCTCCCCATAACCTCTGATGCCTGTACTAATCAAGAATCTATCTATCTCTGCCTTAAAAATATCCACTGACTGCCTCCACAGCCTTCTGTGGCAAAGACTTCCACAGATTCATCACCCTCTGACTAAAGAAGTTTCTCCTCATCTCCTTCCTAAAAGAACGTCCTTTAATTCTGAGGCTATTAACCATAGTCCAAGACTCTCCCACTAGTGGAAACATCCTCTCCACATCTACTCAATCCAAGCCTTTCACAATTGTTACCATTGTTACATTCCAGGCTAACATCTTGATCTTCATACATTAAGTTATGGGCTATCACATACAAAAAAACATGCTCTTTTTTCTCTTAACATTACTTTACATGGTACGGCCAACATTACCACAGCCTAGCACATCACTCCAGAAAATTTCCAATCAATTATTTCAACCACTATTTATCACCGGCTAATCTATTTACAAAGCAAATTAGTTACAGGAGCAAGCTACATTGGCAAGACATTGACCAGCTCAATTCAGTGCTAGAATCTGGAAGTAATTAACTGAACTATTCTTCTGAAAGAATCAAAAATTAAACATTTCTCAGAAAGGAAACAGACTTGCTTCATGCCAATGAACAGGAGGCAGCAGGATCTTGGACGTTAGTTTGTCAACGTACCAAGATCAACCTACACACATGCTCTTTATTAAACAGTCGTTAGGGGAAATCACCAACACTTCACCCCTTGCAGAGGGAAGGACATGCCAGAAGGGAGTGTGGCCTGAGGATGTGATTTTAATATTGTCGTCCCTAACTCGCTTTCCCTCCCAGGTCACTCCTATTATTCCACCCTTTATTTTGTCTGATGAAGGCAAATGGCCAAAACATGAACAATCAGCCTGACACACTGTGAGGGTAGGCAGTGGGTGCTCAGGACAAATAAACCACGTAGGCTGGGGCAGCTGTACACAACTTTGCCTTCCAACAGACACTGAGCCATATTCTATTCCCTCTGGCTTAGTTGCTTGATCTGCCCACACTCTCTTAAAGTCCTCCAGGTTCCTTGGGGAGTTGAATCACTAAACTGGCCTCTCAACTTGGTAACACAACATGGACAAAACCAAGCATTTTAGTTTAGAGAAACAGCATGGAAACAGGCCCTGGAGCCCATTGAGTCCACGCCAACAATCGATCACCCATTCACACTAGTGCTATGTCGTCCGACTTTCTCATCCACTCCCTAGACTTTAGGGAAAACTCACATTGACAAATATATTACAAGCCCACACATCTTTGAGATGTGGGAGGAAACCAGAATACAGAGAGGAAACTCATCTGGTCACATGGGGAACATTCAAACTCCTCACAGAAAGCACCCGAGGTCATGAATAAATTTGGATCTTTGGCGCTGTGAGGCAGCTGCTCCACCAGCTGCTCCATTGTGCCGATCGGGGTTTCAAATACATAGGTATCTTAAAGCCATCCTAAGAACAAAGAATAAAACCAAAATTGACAAGAATAGGTCAAGGATATATACATAAAACAAAGGTCACTCTTATATGAACAAAAGGGCAGCAAGTGTAAACGTTTGAAACTTGTAAAGTTTATGAACAGCTATATCTCTCCCAGTCATGCTCTAAGTGCTTGGGCCTGGCTTATTATTAACACCCACATTATTAGATGCTTTTCTGCAAAGACCCATTTACATGGAGAAATGTAGTTGCATTACGCATTTCACTGAGTGGGATTGTTTTTGTAGTAAGGTAGGGACATTGTAAATGCTGGTAGCAAAAGCCATCACACTAAATGTTTCGTTTAATGGCATTCCTCAGAAGCAATGAGGCCAAACAGGAAGCACAATCCAATAGCCTTTTCTTCATTTATGGGCCTGTACTTTAGTCAGCATCAATGTTCTGGGGCAGGTATGAATGGTTTCATGTTCTACGTTCCTGGAATGGTGAGCAATGGAACCCCATCAGCGAGGGCTGGTTGTAGCACCTTTTCTTTACAATGGACAGCTCAGATATTGGCCAGTGGAACATAACAGTCTCTGCGTTATGCCGGTTTATTAAAACCCAAGGACAGAGATACAAAACTGAATGAAGTGAAAGATGAAATCATTGCTTCTGTCGATCAATTTCTGTGACCAACATACAGAAAATTAGGTGTGATCTGCATTAAAGTCAAAGTCAAAAGTCAAAGTCAAAAGAGTTTATTGTCATGTGTCCCTGACAGGACAATGAAAATCTTTCTTCGCATAGCACAACAGAACACAGAAGGCATTGACTACAATTCTATACATAAATACACCCATGACTTAATAAATTAATAAAGTGCAAATAACAGATGGAGGGATATTAATGTTCAGAGTTCCGAGCCAGGTTTAATAGCCTGATGGCTGTGGGGAAGTAGCTATTCCTAAACCGGGTTGTTGTAGTCTTCAGGCTCCTGTACCTTCTACCCGAAGGTAGCAGGGAGATGAGTGTGTGGCCAGGGTGGTGTGGGTCCTTGATGATGCTGCCAGCCTTTTTGAGGCAGCGACTGTGATAAATCCCCTCGATGGAAGGAAGGTCAGAGCCGATGATGGACTGGGCAGTGTTTACTATTTTTTGTAGTCTTTTCCTCTCCAGGGCGCTCAAGTTGCCGAACCAAGCCACGATGCAACCAGTCAGCAAGCTCTCTACTGTACACCTGTAGAAGTTAGAGAGAGTCTTCCTTGACAGACCAACTCTCCGTAATCTTCCCAGGAAGTAGAGGCGCTGATGAGCTTTCTTAATAATTGCATCTGTGTTCTCGGACCATTAAATCGAAAAAGCCCTGTTCCATGGTACGAGTTAATTCCAAGAGCTCTCCCGAGTTTGCCCTGATTCGAACTCGGAGATTTACGGTAATGGCCACTCATCGGTATTCGGGGCACTCGTGGAGATTTTTCATGTTGAAAAATATTCACGAGTCTTCCCGAGTACCAGCCGTTAGCGTTACGAGCCGCTAAGAGATGTCCCCGAGCTCCGACGTGCCCGCTATGTTCATTCTCTGTGCTGACCACGTGTTTGATTTTTTTAAACTCGGGAGAGCTCTTGGAATGAACTCGCACCGTGGGACAGGGCTATGACTCTTGCCTCAAGAGGTTGTCGATTCAAATCCCAGGCCCTGGAGATGAGTTTAAAATCAAGGTTGTTACTCCAGTGTGGTTCTGGGGATGCCTTGCTACTTCATTCAGATTCACACCTCTCCCATTCCTCACCCCTTGAAAGATTATTTTCCCACATAGTTGTAGTGATGGTGAGAATTCACATGGCACATTGGGATTGGGATTAATTTATTATTGCCACGTTGTACAGGGACACAGTGAAAGCTTTTGTTTGCGTGCTATCCAAATAAATCCGATTATGCTCTTCATGAGTACAATCTAGCGAAACACAAGTAACGAGAAATACCACAATGCAGAATATATCTTATAGTTTGGTGAGTAGAGACGGTGGGTAAGTAAAATTGTTTAATTTTGAGAACGAAAATAACGAAATTACCCGAGTCACTAAAGGCAGCCAAATACACATTCTTAGTTCCACACGCGTGGCGCTAGAATGAATCAATACAGTAAAAAGCCCGCGAATAAAACATCCACGCTCATGTGACCTCTCCAGCCAATCGCGAGGGTTCGATTACACAGAGCCACCACCAGGTGTCGCTACAGGACCCCTCCCCCCCCAGAACCCGAGTTATGGAACCGAGCAGGGGACCGGACACGGCGACCGGAATGCGTGGTACTTAGAGACGGGGCAGGCGTAACAGAGGGGGCTGGCAGAACAAAGCCAGGGGACCGTAACAGGGTGGGAGGAACAGAAATAACCGGAGCAGGGGAAACAGGCACAACAGGAGCCTCCAGATCGGCCGGCGGACGCCCCCTACGCCGAGGCTGCGCCACCACCACCACCACCACCGGGCTGTCGAAGTCCACGTGAGCAGGCTTGAGCCGGGCGACGGAGATGATCTCCTCCCAGCCCCCCACGTCCAAGGTGAAAGTTGAGACGCCAGAGCGCAATAGCCGGAACGGTGTGAATCCCTGCGGACAAAAACAATCAAACTGTTCTGCAGGACCGGCGGCATGTGGACTACAGTTGTCCCATGCTGCAATGTAGGCACCGGAACCAGGCCGCTCACTCGCTCCTGGAGAGTCGCCAACACCACCGGGGCAGATACCGGCTGCCCTCGAACCACAGGGAGAAAGTCCCCCGACACCCGCAAAGTCGAGCCGTACACTAATAACCATATAACCATTACAGCACGGAAACAGGCCTTCTCGGCCCTTCCACTCCGTGCCGACCATTTATTTTCCCCTTGTCCCATCTACCTGCACTCAGACCATACCCCTCCATTCCCTTCCCGTCCATATACCTATCCACTTTACTTTTAAATGTTAAAATCGATCCTGCCTCCACCACTTCTGCAGGAAGATCATTCCACACAGCCACCACTCTCTGAGTAAAGAAGTTCCCCCTCATGTTACCCCTAAACTTCTGTCCCTTAATTCTCATGTCATGCCCTCTTGTTTGAATCTTCCCTACCCTCAATGGGAAAAGCTTATCCACGTCAACTCTGTCTATCCCTTTCATAATTTTAAAGACTTCAATCAAGTCCCCCCTTAACCTTCTGCGCTCCAAAGAATAAAGACCTAACTTGTTCAACCTTTCTCTGTAACTTAGTTGCTGGAACCCAGGCAACATTCTAGTAAATCTCCTCTGTACTCTCTATTTTTTTGACATCCTTCCTATAATTAGGCAACCAAAATTGTACACCATACTCCAGAATTGGTCTTACCAATGCCTTGTAATTTTAACATTACTTCCCTACTCCTATATTCAATGCTCTGATTTATAAAGGCCAGCACACCAAAAGCTTTCTTGAAAATTTCCAAAAAATTCAAGAAGGTTTGTCAAACATGACCTTCCAGGCACAAACCCATGTTGACTGTTCTTGATCAGACCCTGTTTATCCAGATGCTTAAATATATTATCTCTAAGTATCAAAAGGGTCTGAAGAAGGGTCTCGACCCGAAACGTCTCCTATCTCCTTCGCTCCTTAGATGCTGCTGCACCCGCTGAGTTTCTCCAGCTTTTTGTGTAACCCTCGATTCTCCAGCATCTGCAGTTCCTTCTTTAAAAAAAAGCTTTCTTTACCACCCTATTTACATGCGATTCCACCTTCAGGGAACTATGCACAGTTATTCCTAGATCCCTCTGTCCCACAGCATTTCTCAATTCCCTATCATTTACCATGTACGTCCAATTTTGATTTGTCCTGCCAAGATGTAGCACCTCACACTTATCAGCATTAAACTCCATCTGCCATCTTTCAGCCCACTCTTCCAAATGGCCCAAATCTCTCTGTAGACTTTGTAAATCTACTTCATTATCCACAGCACCACCTATCTTAGTATCATCTACATACTTACTTATCCAATGTTCCACCCCATCATCTAGATCATTGATGTACATGACAAACAACAGTGGACCCAACACAGATCCCTGAGGCACCCCACTGGTCACCGGCTTCCAACCTGACAAACAGCCATCCACCATTACTCTCTGGCATCTCCCATTCAGCCACTGTTGAATCCATCTTGCTACTCCGCCATTAACACCCAAAGATTGAACCTTCTTAACCAACCTTCCATGGGGAACCTTGTCAAAGGCATTACTGAAATCCATAGAGACAACATCCACTGCTTTACCCTCATCAATTTCCCTAGTAACCTGTTCAAAAAATTCAAGAAGGTTTGTCAAACATGACCTTCCAGGCACAAATCCATGTTGACTGTTCTTCATCAGACTCTGTTTATCCAGATGCTTATATATATTACCTCTAAGTATCCTTTCAATTAATTTGCCCACCACTGACATCAAACTAACAGCTATAATAGTAAGATTAAACGAGAACTTACCAGTTTGAAGTTTGATCTTTATTTTATGAGGTGTTACGATGAGGGATTACGTGAAGACCCCGCCAGCACGCATCCGCGACATTCTTCAAAGCAGTGGTGTGAAATCACAGAACAAACAGTCACAATGACTGACATAGTAAGAGAAAAAAGAGAACTTTCATACCAGGTGATCTTTATAATAGAGGGTCGGGAGCGGAGGGCACGTAATCCCTCATCGTAACACCTCATAAAATAAAGATCAAACTTCAAACTGGTAAGTTCTCGTTTAATCTTACTGGGATAAGAGGATGGACGTGATTCAGACAAGACACTGGCTGAAAAACAAAACAGGTATTTATTCATACCAAACACAACATTGTGTCCCATAAGGGTTATTTATCTGGCAGCACTTAAAATCCTCCCTGCATAATTGTCAGGGGAGGTCACGGGTTTGTTGTAAAAGCGGTGGAAGGTTTTCTCATTGTCCCAACCCGCTGTGGCCAGGATGTGATCCAGTGGTACCTCCATCCTTCTAGCCGCCGAGGTGGATGCTGCCCTGGTGGAGTGAGATTTATACACATTAGTATCCACCCCCGCCGCATCCAGTACCACCCTTAACCATCTGGAAATGGTTTGCACCGTGACCCTGTGATGAGGCTTCTTGTGACTGACAAGCAAAGCTGTTTCCGTGCCTCTTAGATCTTTAGTGACTGAAATGTATCGCAGAATCAATGTAACGATACAAAGACGGGTGTCCGCTGGGTAAGCCAGGAACTCCAAAGTATGTCCAGACACTCCGGGTCGATCTTGCTTCAATAGTCCCTGCACCTGGAATGTGATTTTCCCACTGGTAATTGCCATGGCATCCAGACTGAGTTTGTGCAGGGACTGGACCCGTTGCGCCGTGATCAGTGCCATTATCATGACCATTTTGTAGGTTAATTTGGCCAAAGGGAGTCCCGTGTTCGGTGTCCATCCTCTCAGCATCGTCAAACCGTGCTGATGTCCCAGGTATGGCTATATCTGGGCCTGGGGGGATTGGAATTAAATATTCCCCTCATAAATTTGGATACTAGGGGATGTGACCCAATTCCCAATTGGTCACTCCCCTTGCCCAAGTAAGACGATAGGGCACTCCTGGCACAGTTAATGGCGCTGTAGCTTAGACCCTCATCGTAATGAAGGGTAGCCAGAAACTCCAGCACTTCCGTGATGGTGGCGGTTTCGTATGTTGTTTTGGTAGTCACGCAGAATCCTTCCCATTTCCTGATGTAGGTCAGGTACTGCTTCCTTGTGGACTCTCTGCAGGCTGCCGTGATGGTATCAATGGTCCTGTTGGAGAGTCCGAATCCATGAAGTGGCCGTTTTAAAATCTGCAAATTAACAATCCCATGCGGTCATGACATGGATGACATTCTCCTGTAACAGGATGAACAAGCAGGCTAGGTCTTTTATTCACCCTGATACAGGGTTCTGTGGCCATCTTCTGTACCAGAGGGAACCATGGTTGAGTAGGCCAGTCGGGCACTACCAAGATACCCGATGCGGAGTCTTGCTTGATTTTTTGCAAGACCCGACTGATGAGGCAGAAAGGGGGGAAAGTGTAGCAAAATAAATCCCCCCAGTGTAGCGAGAAAGCATCCATCGCTACTGCCCCCGGGTCTGGCTCCCAAGCAACATACGTTGGTAGTTGGTGATTTAGCCTGGACGCGAAAAGGTCGATATCTGGTGTCCCATAACGTTCTACAATATCTGCGAACACATTCCGATCCAACATCCATTCTATGTTGTCGTTGAATTTCCGTGACCTGGTGTCTGCCACTGTGTTTAGTTTACCTGGAAGGTAAGTTGCGGAGATCCAAATTTCTCTTTGCAGACACCAGTGCCAGATATTGTTGGCCAATTTATCACACGATATCAACTTTACACCGCCCATGTGGTTAATATAGGCTACCACCGTGGTGTTGTCAATCTGTATTCTAACATGAACTTTGTGCATGTTAGTGCAGTATGCCTTAAGGCCGTGAAATGCTGCCAGCATTTCTGAATAGTTAATCCCTAAGTTTTTAAATAGGGTTAACTCTGGTGCACTCCATCTACCTCCACAGCTAGAGGTAGTGTTAGTAGCTCCCCACCCTTTGGCACTGGCATCCGTTTGTAAGGTGATCGAGGGATTGGTGATAGTAATGGGTTTGGAACAATTTTGGGCATTACCCATCCACCAATATAATTCGGCTTTTGCCTTTTCTGGAATTTTCATGGGCCTATCAAAATGGCCAGCATGATTTTTGAGCGCTGTAATTTTGGCTCTTTGTAAGTTTTGGTAATGTAAGGGCCCATATTGTGCTGCAGGAAATGCAGCTACTATCTTCCCAATCACCCTGGCCACCTGCCGAATGGATGGGACCTTAATGCCAATGAGGCTCCTGCAAGCCTCTATCAGGTCTTCCACCTTGCTTGGTGGTAACGTGACAGACATTTGCACTGAGTCAATAATGAACCCCAAATATTTCATGGTGGTAGAGGGTTCCAATATTGATTTATCTGGATGTATCGTAAACCCCAGTTTCTGAAAAAGATGTTTCGTGGCTGTGACTGCCAAGGTAGCCATTTCCAAATTCTCCCCCACTATGAGGATGTCATCAAGATAGGCCATAACAGTATGATTCTGTTTCCTTAAATAGGCCAAAGCTGGTTTCAATATCTTGGTAAACAATCTGGGTGCTGACGATAACCCATTAGGCAAAGCTTTATATTGCCATAATTGTCCCATCCAGATAAATTTTAAGTATTTCCTATGATCCTTGTGTATGGGTACTGAATAGTATGCATCTTTGAGGTCAACGCATGCCATGTAGTACCCATTGGCTATAAGCTGTATAGCAGTGTCGAAGGTGTCCATTTTAAAATGAATATACTGGACAGAAGTATTCAGGTCGGTCAAATCTATGATGATGCGGCAACCGCCATCTTTTTTGTTTTTAGTGAATATATTAGACACGAACTCCTGAGGTTCTTTAATGGCCTTCTCAATTACCCCTTTTTCTATCAACCTCTGTAGTTCAGCATGCCCTGCTGCCTTATCTCTATGAGAAAGGACGAATTTCCGACTAGGTGCATGCTGTACCGGGGTAGGGAGTTCGTGAATAAATTCAATTTTGTAGCCCTGAATACTCCTGAGTATATAAGGATCAGAGGTAAAAGTGAGCCAATTCTCGAGGAACATGTGCAACCTGCCCCCTATGCAAAGTGAATTTGGGCCAGTAGTGTTCCTGGGGATCCCAGACCCACCTACCTCCATGGTTACTGCCGGTGTGGTGGTTTCTGGCCTTGCTTCCTCGGCTGGTTGTAGGTGTTCTGGGAGTGGCGCATCTCCCAAGGAGGCCGGCCTGGGCCTTGGCCTAAAAAAGACCGCTGAGCAGGTATGCCGGCCTTCGAGCTTTCACCACCGGCAGACCTGTTAGGGTAACTCTGCCCGGTGGGTGCGTAGGGGTGCGTTCTGTGTGGGTGATGAGGCTTAGTGTACCCAGGTACTTTAATAAGGCCCAAAGCCTTAGCCTCCTCGTCAAGATCTTTAACCTGTTTGGGGAGATCTTCCCCGAATAGCAGGCTTGGAGGCTGCGTCTTCCCAGGCTTACACAACCCCGCGAACTTGGGGTTAAGCGCCGGCTTTATAATGCTTTTCCTGAAATTATTTATTTCATACTGTGTGTTGCACAGTAAGGCCAAAGCATCTTGTAGTTCTTCCGGCATATCCACTCCCACTGCTGTTCTGGCTACTGCAGTAATCCCTGCGGTTAGGAGCTTCAGGATCTTCTGAAGTTTCATCTCCTGCCCTCTACTCGAGGGGCTCATGTTTCCCCATATCGGGTTGTTTACCGCGGGTACATTTAATGGCTTGCAGTTTTCTGGCGCCATATATTTGTCTGCTGTGGCATTGATGGCCTGTTCCTGAAGTTGGTTAGTGGCCATATAATCAATGCTGGCAGCCAGCTTGGGGTGGATGGGTAGGCCCTTCTGGTTGGGCATGGCATGTTTGCTCACCACATCCATATAATCTTCACACACCCCTGACGCTGCAGGCGCTTCAGCCAACTCCCCTTCTTCTGGGTCAGCCCAGTTCTGACCCTCAATGCTCCCCTGTATAGAAGGGGATACATTTGGCAGTCCTCTAAGGGAACTTGCCGTGGGCCTACTAGGGGCCCCACTGTGATCCTGCCCCTGCTTTAGCAGGTCACGTTGGAGCAGCTGCTCCATCATCCGCTCAATGCGGTCAAGGCGACCTCCGTCGCTGCCAGCGAGCGGGGTGCCCTCGGGACCGGACTCCACTGAGTCGGCCCCGGCCGACTTCCGGGTAGTTTTCCCCGACCGTGGCGTACCAACGGTCTCAAAGTCCGAAAAGTCGGGAGCTGCAGGTAGAACCTGTAGCTCTGGAGAGGCGGTTCTCCGTTGGCTGCTGTCCTTAGCCGCTGATTTGGCCGCCGCTCTCTTAGATTTTCTCCCTTCCATAACGTCGACTCACTCCTTCGGTGAGACTTACCTGGCATGAGCTTTTTAAACTCACGCTGGAGGAGCCCCGCTCCTCCAGACCGTCGCTTCCGCATGCGTACGACGATATGTCGCGCATGCGTGCTGGCGGGGTCTTCACGTAGTCACTCACGTGACTCCGAAGTAAAATTGCTGTTATTTAAACTATACTGTGCTAGGTTTATTCTTTGAACCCTTTTTAAACAATGTAACAACATGCGCAGTATGCCAATCCTCCGGCACTATTCCCGTTTCTAATGACATTTGAAATATTTCTGTCATAGCCCCTGCTATTTCTACACTAACTTCCCTCAATGCCCTAGAAAATATCCTGTCAGGACCTGGAGACTTATCCACTTTTATATTTTTCATAAGTGTCGGTACTTCCTCCTCTTTGAATCTCATAGTTTCCATAGCTACTCTACTTTTTTCCCTTACCTCACAGAGTTCAATATCCTTCTCTTTGGTGAATACCGAAGAAAAGAAATTGTTCAATATCTCCCCCATCTCTTTTGGCTCTGCAGATAGCTGTCCATTCTGGCTCTCTAATGTTCCAATTTTATCCCTCGTTATCCTTTTGCTATTAATATAGCTGTAGAAACCCTTTGGATTTACTTTCACCTTTCTTGCCAAAGCAACCTCATATCTTCTTTTAGCTTTTCTTATTTCTTTCTTAAGATTATTTTTACATTGTTTATACTCATCTAGCACCTCATTTACTCCATGCCTCCTATAATTATTGTAGATATCTCTCTTTTTTCGAACCAAGTGTCCAATTTCCATTAAAATCCATGGCTCTTTCCGATTTTTACTATTTCCTTTCAACCGAACAGGGACATAAAGATTCTGTATTCTTACAATTTCCCCTTTAAATGTCCTCCATTTCTCTTCTACATCCTTCCCATAAAACAAAATGTCCCAATTCACTCCTTTTAAATCATTACGCATTCCCTCAAAGTTAACCTCTCTCCAATTAAAAATCGCAACCCTAGGTCCAGTTCTGACTCTCTCCATAATTATATTGAAACTCTCTCCATAATTATATTGAAATGCAGCGGACGATGCATCTAAGTCCGCTTTGGGAGCCGTGCGGATGCCTAGTAACACCCAAGGCAACTGGTCGATCCAGTCTGGACCCGTGAGCCGTGCCTTCAGTGCCGACGACGTGGCAGTGGAAGCGTTCAACGAGCCCGTCTGCCTGGGGGTGATAGGCAGTGGTGTGGTACAAGCGCGCCCCGTACAATTGTGCCAGTGAAGTCCACAAAGAGGACGTGAACTGTGCTCCCCAGTTGGTAGAAATATCTGATGGAACCCCAAACCGAGCAATCCAATTGGCCGCAAGGACCCGGGCACAAGACCCGGCAGTTCACAAGAGGCCTCCAGCCACCTCGTGAACCGATCCGCCACCGTGAGGAGATGAGTGGCGCCTCGGGATGTCGGTAACGGGCCCACCAAGTGGACATGGATGTGCAGAAACCGGGCCGAAGGGACAGCGAAGTCCTGTTCCGAGGGCCATACATGCCGCTGCACTTTGCAAGTTTGGCAGGGAATGCAGGCACAAGCCCAGGCTGCAACCTGCTTGTGGAGGCCGTGCCAGACAAATTTGTCCAGAGGTTGCCCAGATGGAAGGGTTGGCCAGGCCATGGATGGCGTTGAAAATCCGACGATCCAACAATGGGATGAGGTCGATGAGTGGAGATGTCATACAGTACCACCGTGCCCGAGGGCCCGCACAGGACGTTGGCCAACCGCAACCCAGAAGCAGCTGTCTTGTAGTCCGCCATCCCACCATCCGCATGTCCATGGTAAACTCAGAAACAAAGGCGAGGTGTCGCTGCTGCCGCGCAGACCACGGGTCAGACACCTTTCCCAAGGCGAAAGTCAGGACCTTATGGTCGGTAAAAGCGGTGAAAGGCCTGCCCTCCAGAAAGTATCGGAAATGCCGGATGGCCAGGTATAGAGCGAGAAGCTCCCTGTCAAAAGCACTATAAGTTGCGGTCAGAGGCCTGCAGCTGACGGCTGAAAATGGCCAGCGGCTGCCAGCGGCCATCGATGAGCTGCTCCAACACGCCGCCCACTCGGCGAGCAGGGAAGCACAGGGGCCCGCAACCTCGGCCACCGCGCTGAGCTGGGGGCTGGGTCGAGCCGAGGGTCGGTAGAATCATGCGCCCGCCCCGCACATCGATGAGGAGGGAGAAAGCCTGGAGGAAATCGGCACCCAGGAGCGGTGCACGACGTCCATGATAATAAAGGTTGATTCGTACGGGCGGAAGTAAAAAGGACAGGGAGAGAGTCCGCGTGCCTTAGGTTCGGATCGTACTTCGGTTGACGGACGTGAGCACAGGGCCCCGCTTTCCAGCACGGGTGTCCAGCCCAGTCGGGGAAAGGATGCTCACAATGGCCCCGGAGTCAACGAGGAAAGGTAGCCCAAAGTGGCAGTCGCGCACGTAGAGGCGGTTATTCGGGCTGATCGCGATCGCCTCTACTGACGATCGGCCGAGGCATTTCCCAAAAACAAGCAGGGTTGTCAGCATCGGCGGGCCTCAGCGCCCCAGCGGAGATGGTAAAAGCACCACTGGTCAAGGAACGCCTGCTCAAACAGGAGGCACGGGCGATGGGCATCCATTAAGGCGAGCATCTCCTTCATTAGGGTGGACGGCTTGCGGTCGCCCAGACCATCCATGTGTAGGAGGCGGGTGGCGGGGTCTCGGCGGCTGAGCCCGAATGTACGGAGGAGGAGGGCTTTGAGGCTGTTGTACTTTGTTAGCGCCGGTGGGTCCTGCAAGAACGGCAGTAACCGCGAGGCCGTCCCCTGATTGAGAGCTCCGACGACGTGGAAATACTTTGTGTCGTTTACGACGATGTTACGCAGATGGAACTGAGCTTTGATGTGTGCAAACCAGACCTGTGGTTGCTCTGCCCAGAACACGAGCAGCTTGAGGCCCACGGCATTTTGCTGGGCGTCGAGGGTGGCGGCGGCTTGCATGATGGACGTCCAATATTCAGTTGGACACGTCGGGGTCACCACTTTGGTGAGTCGAGACGGTGGGTAAATAAAATTGTTTAATTTTGAGAACAAAGATAACGAATTTACCCGAGTCGCTAAAGACAGCCAAATACATGATGTTGGTTCCACACGCGTGGCGCTAGAATGAATCAATACAGTAAAAAGCCCGCGGATAAAACACCCGCACTCATGTGACTTCTCCAGCCAATCGCGAGGGTTCGATTACACAGAGCCACCGCCAGGTGTCGCTACAATTGCATTATAGCATTACAATTTCAGAGAAAAAGTCCAATGTCCACAATGAGGTAGGTTGAAAGATTGGGACTAAACCTAAACTTTTGGGAGGACTCTTTGGATGTCTGATAACAGAAGGGAAGAAGCTAATCCTGAACTGGTGATAATAGTGTTCAGGTTTTGTATCTTCTGCCCAACGGGAGCGAGATGAGGGTGAAAATGTTCCTTGATAATGTTGACTGCTTTCTCAGGGCAGCATGATGTGGAGGACATTCAGAGTTCGCAGGGGGAAAGTGTCTAAAGAAGAGAGAATTCAATGTTGGGCCGAGATTGGATTTCCATTATTAACTCAACTACAACCAGTGCAGGAAAGAACCTTCAATTACAACCAGACCTACTTAAATTTCTCTCTTGGTTCCTTTCACACAAGAAAATAGGAGCAGCAGTAGGCCACTCGGCCCCTCAAGCCTGTCCTGCCATTTAGCATGATCGCTGCTGACCTCTGCTGGCCTCAATTCTTCACCTTGTTTTGTTGCCCTCAGGAATATTTCCATTAGCACCACATGAACGGCTGAGTCTGTTCATCCGCGAGACCTCCCCAAGCTACTCACCATGCCCGCTGCCTGCCCACTGCCTGCCCTTGCCACTGCACTACAGAAAATCCCATTGCTATTTTCTTCACACTGCATCACCATCTTATTGTTCTGTCAAGCCACAACACCACAGTTCAACGTCACTGCCACTTCTGTCGACTCCTGCATGTTGCTAGCTGCAGAAGGAGATAAAAATGGCGGAACTATCTAGCCAATGTTCTTCACTGTAGACAGTAACTGTAACAGCAGAGTCCAACACAGCAATGCATCAAACGTCAAACCATATTGATGGGCGCAAAAAGCTGGAGTAACTCAGCGGGACAGGCAGCATCTCTGGAGAGAAGGAATGGGTGACGTTTCGGGTCACAAAAGGGAACATACTCTGCTTCTGCGATAGAGGATGCAGTGTAGTTTGTAAGACAGATGCAGCATCAAGGTGAAGCAATGGATCATTTAGATTTTAGCCAGGCTCCATGCGGTGTTGGCCACATTCCTGCTGGTTGGAGCAGTGTGAAGAGACCGATCAGGGGGCAGACTCTGCCCACCAGGATGCATCGTAAAATGTGCTGGCAATCTCAAACCACTCATAGGTGGCACAGCGGTTGAGCTGCTGCCTTACGGTGCCAGAGACCCGGGTTCATTCCTGACTATGTGTGCTGTATATACGGAGTTTGAACGTTCTCCCTGTGACTGTGTGGGTTTTCTCCGGGAGTTCCGGTATCATCCCAGATTCAAAAGACGTATAAGTTTGTAGGTTAATTGGCTTTGGTTGTAAATTGCCCCGAGTGTGTAGGATAGTGTTAGTGTACAGGGATTGCTGGTCGGCATTGACCCGGTGGGCCGCACTGTATCTCTAAACTAAACTAAACTAAACACTCACACCTTTGCTATGGGGGATCCATCTGCTCCAGCAACAGAGGCAGAGGAGGGCAGAAAATTGTCCGCAGATCTGTAGGGTTACTTTAAGGTTTTTCCAAAATATTAGAACATTACGCTGGTTTCACCAACATTTCCCAGAACGGTTCAAGGGTATTAAGCAACAAATTAATTGCAAATCATTTGTGTTTATTTATATTAAATGATTTCCATTCCTTCAGCAGCTCACAACACAAGCAACACCTTTCCACCATCATGATCAGCCCATTAGAAATGTTTCACTAGGTTTTATAGATTGTTAACCATCAGCAACTTATTTAAAGCAGAGACATTATTTTCCTGATTACATTTTGTTTACTGGCTGCCATGGCTACAAACTACTGGCAGTCCCAGTGGTATCACACACCACTGCATACGCGGGTCTCTCAACCTCTCGCCTCAACACATCCAGGTTTTCGGGTCAGGCCAGTGTTGCAACAGCACTGGGCGGCATTCCCAGAGGCCTGGTCACATGACGTGCACGCTATGTCCAATCACGACATCCACCCCATGACAGCTGATCACATGGCACATTCTGCTTCTTCCGAGACAGTCCCTTGGGATTGAGGATCACTCACTCCGATCCCAACCCCCCCGGTGGTCCATGAGGACAAAGTGGGAACTGCAGGCTCTCCCGCAAATAGGGCAGGAGGTGCCTGGCACGGCGGACGGGTGGAGATTTGTGAGGCGGTGCTCTCCTTCTGTTCAATAGGCAATAGGTGCAGGAGTAGGCCATTCGGCCCTTCGAGCCAGCACCATTCAATGTGATCATCCATAATCAGGACCCCGTTCCTGCCTTCTCTCCATATCCCTTAACTCTGCTATCCCAAAGAGCTCTATCTAACTCTCTCTTGAAAGCATCCAGAGAACCAGCCTCCACCACCCTCTGAGGCAGAGAGTTCCACAAGCTCACAACTCTCTGTGTTAAAAAACTTTTTCCTCATCTCCGTTCTAAATGGCTTACCACTTATTCTTAAACTATGGCCCCTGGTTCTGGACTCCCCCAACATTGGGAACACGTTTCCTTCCTCTAGCGTGTCCAAACCCTTAATAATCTTATGTGTTTCAATAAGAGCCCCTCTTATCCTTCTGAATTCCAGAGTATACAAGCCCAGCCACTCCAATCTTTCAACATATGACAGTCCCACTGTCCCGGGAATTAACCTCGTGAACCTACGCTGCACTCCCTCAATAGCAAGAATGTCCTTCCTCGGTTCCTGTGCACTCCCAATACACGGGCTCAACGTTTTAATGCCACCTCAAAGGCCCTGTCTCCATTCTGAGAGGTCAAAGACCAGAGACTCCCTGGAGTCAGTGGGGATGTTGCTTTCTTCAAGGAAGCTTTGAGCACGTTCTTGAATTTTTCCCTCTGTCCTCCTGGTAATCTCTTTCTGTGACAGAGCTGGGAATAGAGTATCTGTTTCTGGAGGCTGGTGTGGTTCTTGTGAATGACTTGACCTGCCCAGTGTAGCTGTCTGAGATCACAATGGCTTGGGAAAGGACACTGATGTCTGTTCCCTTATGCTTCCATTACCACAAGCCCTGTGACATGAACAAATGGCCTTGTTCATCCTATTCAGTTTGGGTCTGACAAGTTTAGGTAGCTTGAAGTTTTGTGCCATCACCTATTCTGTAAGAGATTCTGATGACTCATTTTTTGGGAAACATTTTCAGCTCTCATGCTGCTATCAAGTGATGGGGCTGACAGCACGGAAGGTCATTCACCTCTTTGGGCCTGTACTTTCACCCACTAAAAGTGGTGTCATTGATTCAATATCTCAAGTGGCATCAAGGTTAGAGGTTGTGTGGGCAAACCAGTTGAAGAGGAAGTGACTCCTTCCTGCTGTGACGTTCATGAACAGTACAGAGGATCAGAGAAAGGTGAACATTCTGCTGGGCCCCAGGAAAAAGGACTCAATGGAGCTCCCACCTCACCAATAAGGACTTGGTGTCCAGCTTGCTGCAATGCACCCATTCTGATTAGAGTTAGGACTATCAAGGTGGGAATTGGAATTTCTCCTTTTTCAGGCATAGAGGCATAAGTAGTGCAGCTACACACAAAATTAAAAGTCAAACAACAGTAATTATGTTGAAGACCGGGGTCCTATTCTCAAGAGTTGTGGGTTTAAGGGGTCAATATATATGCCAAGATGGGATGGGAGATCACACTTTAAATTGGCTCGTTGACCCAATCAAAACTAATCAAATTCATTGCTGGTACTCATGCCATGAGTCAGGAGATGTTGAATTAAGGCCCCCCTTTCTCCAAAGACTCCAGCCTTTTAATCCAGGCCATTAATGCATTGCAGTACAGAGGGGGTGCCTGGTTCACAAAGGCAAGGTCTGTGGTTAGATATTCCATTGAGCCCCCACTTGCCTTCTCATGGATCAAACAGATCCCACAACCCTATTTCAGATCAGCAGAGGAGTCATAGTTATATTGCAGAGAAACAGGCCCTTCGGCCCACCATGTCTATGGCGACCATCAGGCCTATATCTACTCTAATCCTTAGATCTATTCCCTATCCATCTATTCCCTGCCCATTCAAGTAACACTCCAAGTATTGTTCCTGCCACCACCACCACCTGTGGCACCAAGTAGATAAGGTGGTCAAAAAGGCTTTTGACACATTGGCCTTCATCAGTCAAAGTATTGAGTATAGAGTTGGGAGGTCATGTTGCAGTTGTATAAGATGTTGGTAAGACTGCGTTTAGAATATTGTGTTCAGTTCTGGGCACCATGTTATAGGAAAGATATTGTCAAGCTTGAACGGATTCAGAAAAGATTTACGAGGATATTGCCAGGACTAGAGGGTGTGAGCTACAGGGAGAGGTTGAATAGGCTGGGTCTCTATTCCTTGGAGAGCAGGATGAGGGGTGATCTTGCAGAGGTGTACAAAATCATGAGAGGAATAGATCGGATAGATGCACGGTAGTCTCTTGCCCAGAGTAGGGGAATCAAGGACCAAAAGACAAGGTGCAGGGGAAAAGATTTAATAGGACTTCATAACAAGAGGATTTCAGTAGGGGAATAAAGAGGTTGTTCTGCAGTTGTATAGGGCTCTGGTGAGACCACATCTGGAGTATTGTGTCCAGTTTTCATCTCCTAATTTGAGGAAGGACATCCTTGTGATCGAGGCAGTGCAGCATACATTCGCGAGATTGATCCCTGGGATGGCGGGACTGTCATATGAGGAAAGATTGAAAAGACTAGGCTTGTATTCACTGGAGTTTAGAAGGATGAGGGGCGATCTTATAGAAACATATAAAATTATAAAAGGACTGGACAAGCTAGATGCAGGAAAAATGTTCCCAATGTTGGGCGCGTCCAGAACCAGGGGCCACAGTCTTAGAATAAAGGAGAAGCCATTTAAGACTGAGGTGAGAAAAAACGTTTTCACCCAAAGAGTTGTGAATTTGTGGAATTCCCTGCCACAGAGGGCAGTGGAGGCCAAATCACTGGATGGATTTAAGAATGAGTTAGATAGAGCTCTTGAGGGCTAGTGGAATAAAGGGATATGGCGAGGAGGCAGGAACGGGTTATTGATTGGGGACGATCAGCCATGATCACAATGAATGACGGTGCTGGTTCGAAGGGCCGAATGGCCTCCTCCTGCACCTATTTTCTATGTTTCTATCTATGTTTCTATGACTCCGAGGGGTAGCTTTTTCGCGCAAATGGTGGTGGGTGCATGGAACAAGCTGCCAGAGGAGGTAGTTGAGGCTGGGACTATCCCATTGTTTAAGAAACAGTTAGACAGGTACATGGATAGGATGGGATTGGATGGATATGGACCAAGCGCAGGCAAGTGGAACTAGTGTAGCTAGGACATTGTTGGCCGGTGTGGGCCAGTTGGGCCAAAGGGCCTGTTTCCACACGGTGCGACTCTATGACCTCGTTCCAAACATCCGGATCAACCTGAATCAAATGTCCTAGTCAATATTCACCTCCTATCAATACCTCATTGTGCTGGTGAACGGAGACCAAAGCTAGCTGCCTCCATTCCCACATTCCTAAGTAAAGCTCTTTGTGAGCACTTATTTGAAACTGCTCTCAGACTCAGTCACCCCATGAAAGCTGGTCAGGAAGACAGGGTCTTCACTTTCCCTGAAATCTTCGATTTAAAGGTTGTGCTCTTCCATCCCGCAGTTCAGAGTGCGAGAGCAGTTTGTGTTGGGGAGTGCGTTAGGGGCAGGTTCTCTGCCTCGATGACAGGTCACCGACTGGAAGAGAGGGAAGAAAAGGGGAAGAGGGGGAGTATCAAGTTATAACAAGAAAAAAACAAAGGAGAATGAGACAAATAATTTGCAGGTGTACCGAAAAAGAAGGAGCGGGTATGGGGACTGAGGGAATTAGATTGCTGGCAATTAGCATACATCAAATGGATCTTTTGCGTCATTGTAAGGTTAAGATTTAATTCTCAGGGCTTTGTATTCCTTACATTGGTGTAAGAATGCCATCAGTGAAATTACTACCTCAAGCCCATTTTTAAATTAATTGCAATTTTCTTCTCCCCATTGAACACGTCAATTATTAAACAGGAAAGTCTACAAAACGACTCCGTGTTGGCCCTTTGCAATTCTATTGTTAATTAAAGTGCCAAACAGTCTCTGCATTATCAGCCATTGATACTGAGGCAGGCTTCATGAAACACTCTCCTGATAACACCCGAGGTGACATGTAAACTACTTGGAATCATTTATAAAGGTTTAGAGATGCAGCGCGGAAACACCGACCACACCGACCAGCGATCCCCGCACACTAATACTATCCTACACACACTAGGGAAAATTTCCACATATACCAAGCCAATCAACCTACAAACCTGCACATCTTTGGAATGTGGGAGGAAACCGAAGGTCTCGGTGAAAACCCACTTGGTCACAGGGAGAACATACAAATTCCGTACAGGCAACACCTGTAATCAGGATCGAACCGAGGTCTACTGGCGCTGTAAGGCAGCAACTCTACCGGTGCGCCACCATGCCGCCCTAATGGCGAGGGGTTATCAATTTAATATCTCATCCAAACACAGAAATTCTTGAATCGTCAAGGAATAGAAGTTCAAGTGTTGGTGAATGGGATAGTATACATAGGAACATGGTGGTCAGCATGGATATGGTGGGACAAAGGGCCTGTCTCTGTGGTTTGTGATGGGCCTGTCCCACTTGGCAGTTTTTTAGGCAACTGCCGGCGACTGTCATAGTAGTAGCAGGTCACCGAAATACCAGCAACAACCTGCGTCATCCTGGCGCCAACCTATGACAGCACCTACGTCAGGAGAAGTCAAGCTGCACTCATTGACGTCAAACCCACTGTCGCTGAAAAATTTTCAACATGTTCAAAATTTAGCGGCGACCACAAAGACGCTACGACTGAGGAGACTACTCCCGGCGACCACCGGCGAACATGTGGTTGCCTGTAGTTGCCTAAAAAAATCGCCTAAGGGGGACAGGACCATTAACCACCCACGTCTGACAGTCCGACAGCACAGTTACTACATAAGGCAGCTCTACAGTGAGGGCGTTACATTTATTTACAATAGTCTAAATGGTTTATTCAAATATGAAGCCCATTGCTAAAGTTCATTATTACCCAGAGGAAAACGGCATGCATTTTGTTAAACAGTAATATTTAATGTTTGACACTGACACAGTTTACGATAATTAGCACCAGTGCTTTTTTTACGATGGTACGTGCCAGCACGGCATACCAGCACCTCTCCAAAGTTAAACGTCATTAGTAGAAACAAACAACTGCAGATGCTGGACAAAAAGTGCTGGAGTGACGCTGCTGGTCAGGCAGCATCTCTGGAGAATATGGATTGGTGACATTTTGGGTCGGGACCCTTGTTTATTATTTTGCTTTCTGGCCATGTTTATTAATCATGTGTACACACACTCACCCTATAAGTGTTTTTAAAAAAGCATTAATTAGCAGTGATATAATTTTTCCAATAATGTTCTTTCATTGTAACCTAAATTCCCAGTTAGCACCTGAATCAGATTATAAAACAGAGTCATTTCTGGACTAAAATTACAGAATTCCTGCTACTGAGTTAAATGTTGCCAATCCAGACTTCACTTTTACTGCTCTTTCATTGTAGGACTCAATCCTGATTTGCATAAAAAGCCTTAAATTCTGGCAGAAAAGTTGTGGGTGATTTGTTTTTTAATCTGTAATCGTGGCTCACTGCTTTACCCTACTTCATAAACGCAGCCAACATAACCAAGGATCTAATTTCTCGGTCATTCCCTCTTCACACCTCTCCCATCAGGCAGAAGATACAGAAGCTTGAAAGCACGTACCACCAGCTTCAGGAACAACTTGCTCACTGTCATCAAACAACTGCATAGTCCTCTCATAAGCTAAGGGTGTAGCCTCCATCTCCCAGGCCATCTCATTGCATCCCTTAACTTCCTTGCACCTACTTTATCAGGAGCCGCAACACTAAAAGGCTACACCACTGCATTCTGCACTATGATCACGTTTTTCTTTGCGCTACAAATGGTTCGATTATATTCATGTCCGGTATGATTTGACTGGACAGCACGCAAAACAGTGTTTTTCTCTCTATATCGGTTAATGTAACTATAATAAACCCATTTCAACACAGACCATTTACAGCAGATGGGGTTGAGAAACAGCAGGTCAGAGAATACTTTGAGCTGCTTACATCCTCCTGTGCCACAATTATGAAACAATTACGTAACTGCATTCTAATCGGAGCCAACCATCTAGGAGACACTAGCGTCTCGATTCAGGCAGGAAATGAACAGAATATCTGAAGCTGGTTTTGATATTTCACAGTGTACACAGACTTGGTGATTGTACTCTGATAGGAAATGTGTAAAAATAAATATTGCAGAACATAGAACATAGAACAGTAGAGCACAGAAATAGGTCATTCAGCCCACAATGTGTGTGCTGATCATGATAGCAAGTTTAATGGATCTTATCTGCCTGTACATGATCCATATCCCTCTACTCTCTACATTTCCATGTGCCTATCTAAAATCCTCTTAAACAACACTATTGTATCAACCTCCACCACCCCTAGCAATGTGTTCCATACTACTCTCTATGTAAAAAACGTGCCCTTCATATCTCCAATCTAACCCCTCACACCTTAGATTCCCTCACATTCCCTCTAGATTGACCATTTCCACCCTGGGTAACAGTTCTGACTGTCCACCCTATCTATGCCTCTCATCATTTTATATACTTGTATCAAGTCTCCCCTCTCAACCTCTGACATTTCCTGAGAAAACAATCCAAGTCTATCCAACCTCTCCCTATTGAAGCCTTCCAATCCAGGCAGCATTCTGGTAAACCTCCACTTCTTTCCTGTAATGGGGCGACCAGGATTGCATGCAATACTCCAAATGCAGCCAAAACAAAGTCCTATAGTGCTGGATCATGTTGCTGCAATTGTGACTGCAATTTAGGATACAGAAAACTCACAACTTCAGTAGTTAATACAGTGAATTCTAATCTCCAAAAGACTCATTCACAATGGAGATTCACAAGCCCTGGGGCTCCAGCATTCATTAACCACTATGCGGTGCTTTGTGTTTTTTCTACTAATTTTATATGGGAAACTGTTAACAATAAAGATGCATGAATCAGATTTGTGACTGTCTTGCACCAATACAGCTGTCACGTCCATTACCACTTCCATCAGTAATGCCAGCATTGCCCACCTCAGCACAATAACCATCACTGCTCTCACTACCCCAGCCACCATGGCCGCTTGTCACCATACCCAGAAACTTGGAAGTTATTGACTCTTTCCATTGCCGTCCCGTTGGTGAAGACAAGCATCCTTGGCTTCCTCTCCCCTGAAGTCAACAGTCAGCTTCTTCCTCTTGCTGACGTTGAGAACAAGGCTGTTGTTCTGGCAGTGTACAAACACCATTCAATCAGATTTTCAATCTGTCTCCCGTACTCATCGTTACCTTCTAGTCATCCAAAAACAGTGTTATTGTCTGCAAATGTAAAGGTGGCGTTGGTACTTTGACTGGTTACATAGCATATAGTAAATAGGCTATATGGATAGTAGAGCAGTGAACTCGGCACATAGCCTTGGTGTGCTCCTGTAAATGGAGCCAGCTTTTAAATGGAGTTAGATCAGGGTTTTGCCACTCTGTCACACATGTATAGGGTGTATAGTAAGGCGTTGAGTATGCAGCCTTGTAAGGCACCAGTGTTGAGAATGATCATGGAGGAGATTTTGTCGCTTGTAGTTACAGATTGCAGTCGATGGATCAGGAAGTCGAGGATCCACTTGCAGAGGGGATTGCTGAATCCTAGGTCCAGTAGCTTAGAGATATGTTTGTTTGGAAGTATGGGATTTATGGCAGAACTATCATCAATAAATAGGAGACCGATGTACGTGCCCTTGTTATCCAGATATTTCAAGGATGAGTTTCAGTCCAGAGAGATGGTGTCTGCTGAGGACCTGCAATGGTGAAAGGTGAATTGCAATGGATCAAGGTTGTCTGGGTGGCTCGAATTGATGATCGCCATCTTGAGCCTCCCAAAGCATTTCATTAAGAGGGATATCAGAGCTTAGTTATTAAGGAATGATCGTTATAAAGGAACTGCCCTTTTTCATTGGCACCAGGATAATAGTGGTCATCTTAAAGTAGGAAGTAACATCAGAATGGAGAAACTAGGTGTGCCTTCAGCAGTCTACAACCCAAGATCTGAAATGATTTCCTTAAACCACCTGGCTTAATGCCACACTCCTTGTTTATGACCCATCTCTTTAGCCAAACTTGATCACCCATGCTAAACTTTCCCAACATTGATCGTTGTTGGATTGTACTTGTTGATATTACAATGGGGTAGATATTTCATTGTGTTTAAAAGGTGCTATGCAATGACATGGTTTTGTTCCTTGAGTCCAACTGGATTGGAAGGGCAACAAAGGGTTTATACTGAAGATAGACACCAAATGATGGAGTGATGCAACGGGTCAGGTAGCATCTCTGGAGAAAAGGAATAGGTGACGCTTCAGACTCGTAGTTCTTGCAAAACTGTGTCAAGCACCTTCCTCAGTCCAGGAAACCCTGATTGCATATGCCTTCACATTGATGCTCAGGTGAATTGCAGACAAATTTCCCTCATCATCCACCATCTCTGTTTTGCCAGATTTCTCCTTCAGCAGTAGGTCGATGCTCTTTGGTGGGCAAGTCTCAGGTGAGTTAGGGTTGTTCAAGACACTGCAGGATTGGAGCCAAATAATCATCCCCTTCCTCTCTTGTATGCTTTCTCCAACAGTTAGAATGTTGACTTCAATTGTACCTTAAATATTTCAGTAAAACCTGGGTTGGATTTGTACGGTTGCTCTAGTTGCATGTGAACAAATGATTATGAAGAATACGACTGCCAACTAGGAATCTTGTCTAGGATCCAAAAGAATATTGCAATTGTTGATGTAAAAACGTATTTGTCATCGTTTCTCGCAGGCAAAGAGTTGTGGGACAATAATAACTGATCAAATTAATCTCCAAATTAGTCTAGAAGAGATACAATGGAAAATCCAATACTGAAGAAATATATGCAGTCACAAGGAAAGCATGCCAACTCCACACAGACAGCACTGGATGCCTGGATCGAACTTTGGTCGCTAGAGCTCTACTTGTTGCGCCATGATGCCTATTGTTTAAATATTGTCCTGGTGATTGTACCCTTACTTGACAATGATTGGTTAAAGTTAGAGTTTAGAGATACAGCATGGAAACAGATCCTTCGGCCCACCAAGACCACACTGGCCATCGATCACCCATACACTAATCTGTACTATCCCAGTTTTGCATGTTTCAATCTAGGACAAATTTACAGTTCTATAGAACCAGAGCACCCAGAGAAAAGCCACGTGGTCACCGGAAGACCGTACAAGCGATGCACAGACAGCACCCATAGGCAGGATCGAACTCGGGTCTCTGGTGTTGTGAGGTAGCAGCTCTACTACTGCGCCACTGTACCGCCCTGAAAGATGATGTACAATTATTCATACTGATGACCTGTCAAGGGTTATATGTTATTTCAATCTCTGAAAGCAACGACCGTCCAGACATCGCGGTTGATACTGGAGCAGCATCACCAACCCTGGGACAATTTAAATCTCACTGTAACAACTGGAGGATTTGAATTATAGTAATAAATAAATGCACAACCAGAAGTCAGCACCAGCTGTTGCAGCACCAAGAAGCTACCAGATTGTTGTAAAAGCCCATATGGTGCACTGATGGCCTACAGCGAAGGAAGCCAGCCATCTTTATCTGGTCTGACCTTATGGTGACACTAAACCAAACACATGTGTCCAATTCAAAACTGTTGCCTAAAAAGGCCTAGAGGGGAATGGTGATGGACAATAAATGTCTGTCTTGATACCACATGGCAATGAATAAATAAGAGCTTAACCTCATGGAAATTAGACTGGCCAAGGCAATTTAAGAAGTGCAGATGTTGTTTGTTTCCTAGCTTCTGTAAATTCTGACCCACTACTCCCTCTCAGTAAATCAAGACGACAAACAGGATTAGGTGCATTGGTTTACTGGGCATTGCCACCATTTATTTAGGAGTCTGACTTGATCCGATACCATTCACTTGAACATGGATACACTAAATTCCCTTGTTTCAATGGACATTAAAGGGTTTATAACCAAATAGTATACAGAATATATTGTTGAATGATTGCTTTAAAATTACATCTTAAGATCCAAAAACCACAGAATTTAAACCTCCCAGAGGGAAGGATTGCATTTAGATCACTGGAATTCTTGGCTTGAATCTAATGTCCTCGTTCTTCAGAGAACGGGGTTTCCCCTCCCCCACTATAGATGAGGCTCGCACCAGGGTCTCCTCCATACCCCGCAACACTGCCCTCTCTCCCCATTCCCCCACTCACAACAAGGGCCGAGTCCCCCTGGTCCTCACCTTTCACCCCACCAGCCAGCGCATACAACAGATAGTCCTCCGCCAGTTTCGCCACCTCCAACGTGACCCCTCCACTCGCCACATCTTCCCATCTCCCCCCCCGTCTGCCTTCCACAAAGACCGCTCCCTCCGCAACTCCCTCGTCAATTCTTCCCTTCCCTCCCGCTCCACTCCTTCCCCGGGCACTTTCCCTTGCAACCGCAAGAGATGCCACACTTGTCCCTTCACCTCCCCCATCCAATCCTTTCAGGGACCCAAGCAGTCATTCCAAGTCCGACAGAGGTTCACCTGCACCTCCTCCAACCTCATCTACTGCATCCGTTGCTCCAGATGCCAGCTGATCTACATCGGTGAGACCAAGCGTAGGCTGGGCGATCGTTTCGCCGAACACCTCCGCTCGGTCCGCAATAACCAACCCGACCTCCCGGTGGCTCAGCACTTCAACTCCCCCTCCCACTCCGTATCCGACCTCTCGGTCCTGGGCCTCCTCCACGGCCAGAGTGATCAACACCGCAAGTTGGAGGAACAGCACCTCATATTCCGCTTGGGGAGTCTGCATCCTCTGGGCTTAAACATTGAATTTTCTCAATTCTGTTAACCCAGACTGCCTCCCCCCCACCTCTCCCTCAGCCCTCTGGCCCTGACATTCCTTCTCCATCTCCCCCCCCCCCCCCCCAGTCGCACTAGCTTCTCATTTTCACACCACAAACAGCTTACAATGGCCTGCTTCCTTTATCACCAATACTTTTTTGCATATCTTTCACTCATTGTTCCTTATCTCTCCACATCACTGTTTATATCTCTTGGTTCCCTGATCCCTGACCAGTCTGAAGAAGGGTCTCGACCCGAAACGTCGCCTATCTCCTTCGCTCCTTAGATGCTGCTGCACCCGCTGAGTTTCTCCAGCTTTTTGTGTAACCCATGCATTTATCTATACTTACAGACACATTGGTCTTTATCTACTTTCCAAGTGGCCAAGGAGTATGCGCAGTGCCTTTAGCTTACTGAGATTTTACCCATCATTTCCAAGCAGAGTCATCTCTATACCAGCCAGCAGGAAAGCAATGGTATTATTGTAAAAACACAGAAAAAAAGTACAGTCCCCCCCCCCCCCCCCCCCCATATGCCAAATATTAAAAGCACCACTTTCGTAAACATGAACCCTACAAGATCATTGTAGAAACACCACATCATACAACCTTCTGTTGTGGTTTGGCAAGACTGTGTACTCAGCATTTTGTTCTAATATTTAAATTAAATGCAAAGGAAGCAGAGTCCTACTGCTCATCAATACCCATTTATGCGGAGTCAGCTATGTTCAGCTGGCTGGCCGATGACAGGGCTGTCCTTTGGAGCCACACAGTCCAATGTTGTTCTCAGTGCACGTGAGGCTACATTTTAAATGATTAGCATGGAAGGATAAAAAACAAACTGCTGTAGGAAGTCTGGCAGCATCGGTTGACCAAGGATCTGTGAACAGCATCTAGAGGGGAGGGAGCCAGTATATAGAGCGAGGGGGAGGGGTAGGGTAAGGGATAGCAAGCAATAGGTCGATACAGGTGAGGAAGGAATGAATATCAGATGCGGGAAGGGATTAGTGAAGACAAAGGTCTGCAGATTTGTGAACCTGATAAGAAAGAGAGGAATCAAATAAGGGAAGGATGGTGACAGATAGGAACACTGGGATAGGGGAACCCAA
This sequence comes from Raja brachyura, assembly GCA_963514005.1. Next base: position 81,816 of record CAUPSL010000911.1, read on the forward strand.
CTGGAGGAGTGTGCGAGTGATGGGCAAAAATGAGGGGTTGGGGGGGGGGGGAGGAGTGGTAGAGAGAAGATGGTGCAAGACATCCTGGATAGATCAGGAGAGAGTGAGGGATTGAGGAGGAGCAGTTACCAGAACTTGGAAAATACAATTTTCAGGTCATTGTGTTGTAGAATGATCAGGTGGAATACGAGGCACTGTGTGCTCGATCTGAAACTTCATCTACAAATACTGGGTGGCACAGAGGTAGAGCAGCCACCTCACAGCGACAGACCTGGGTTCAAACCTGACTAAGGGTGCAGTCTTTGTGGAGTTTAGTACATTCTCCCTGTGACCGTGTGGGCTTTCTCCGGGTGCTCCGATTTCCTCCCACCTTCCAAAGACCTACAGGTTTGTGCGTTCATTGAGTTTCTGTAAATTGTTCCTGGTGTGTAAGATACAAAACTGGGATAACATAGAACTAGTGCGCAGGTGATCGATGGTTGGTGTGGACTTGCTGAGCCAAAGGGCATTTTCTCACACTGTCTCTCTAAATTCTAAAAACTCTAAACTGACCAAAGGCTGGTGCTTTAAGGATGGTGGTGAGTTTCATCATCAATGTCTCTGCCTTCACCAAGAATTGGCTCTCAAGATTAGGTTTAGGTTTATTATTGTCCTGGGTACCTAGATAGAATCAAAGCTTTGTTTTACATCCTATCACATCAAAACAGAGAATACTTTACATAAATACAATCAAACCAAACTCACATACAATGGATAGAGCCAAACAAAAGATAGAGTGCAGAATATAGTTCTCAGTATTGTAACACAACAGTTCAAGATAAATTGGACAGTACCCTAACTTCTTAAGAACCATTTGGAGGCTGTTAACGGTGGAGGGAGGGGGAGAAGCTGTTCCTGAATCTGGTGATGCCACTTTTAAACTTCTGTATCTTCTGCCTGACAGGACGGGGAGGACGAATGTATAGGAAAGGTCTTTGATTATGTTGGCTGCCTTTCCACAACAGTGTGAAGTATAAATGGAGTCAATGGTGGGGAGTCAGGTCTTTGTGATGGACTGGTCTACATCCACAACTCTGCAATTTCTTGCTGTCTTAGGCAGAGCTGTTCCCAAACGAAGCTGTAATGCAACTCGACAGAATGCTATCAATTGTTCATCTGTAGGAGATTGTAAGAGTCATGGGAGACATGCCGAATTTCCTCAGTCTATTCAAGAAGTAGAGACATTGGTGTGCTTTCTTGGCTGTCATTTCAATGTGGTTGGTCCACAACAGATCATTGGTAATATTAACATAAAAGAACTTGAAGCTCTGAACCATTTCCACTTTGACACCATTGATGCTGATTGGGATACGCTTACACTTTATACACTTATGTGCTTCCTGAAGTCACATTTCCTGAAGCTGTTAACTAGCTCTTTCAACTTTCTGACATTGAGGCCCTGCCATTTTATCTATTAAATTCTATCTTCTTCCTGGACTCCATCTCACTCGCCATTGTTCATGATGCAGCCCACCACAGTGGTGTCATCTGCAAACCTGTACAGTTAGACCCGCACAGGATTACAGCATTAAGGTAGTTACATTCCAGGGCCTGATGGGATCCAAACTAAGTTTTGAGAGAGGCAAGAGAGGAGATTGCAAGAATCTTAATAAAGCTCTTTGTACCCCCTTGAGTCACATGCGAGGTCCTGAAGGGCTAGAGTACAGCCAATATTGTTCATTTGTCTAAGTAGAGATAATCCAGCAAATTATGGGCCAGTGAGCCTCACATCAGGTTAGGGAAGCTACAGAAGAGGATTCTTTGGGCAAAGATTTACCTGTATTTGGAGGAGAATGGGCTAATTTGGGAGAGTCAGCATGGCTTTGTTTGCAGCAGGTCATGTTTTACAAACCTGACTGAGTATTTTTAGTAGGTTACGATGGTGCAGTGGATGTTGTGTACATGGATTTAAATAAGGCATTTGATAAAGCTCCTAATGGTCGGCTGAGCCAGAATATTAAGATACATAGGATCCACAGTGACTTGGTAGTTTGGTTTCAGAAAGAGTTTACTCATAGACGACAGTGCTGGGGTGGAAGGGTGTTATGCCAGCTGGAGGTCCGTGACCAGTGTGTTGCACAGAGATCTGTGTTGGGACATCTGTTTGCAATAAATATCAAGCACTTAGAAGAAAATGTAGATGGTGGCGAGCAAGTTTGCAGAGGACAAATAGCATGGTGTAAACAATTTACAGAAGTGGGCAGAGAAAAGCATTCAAGCCCAGCTAGTGCTTGGTATTATCACTTTGGATGGTTAAATGTAAGGTGAAAGTATACAGTTAATGACAAGACCCTTAACAGCATTGATGTACAGAAAGCATATGGCACGCTTGCCTTTGATCAGGGCACTGTGTAGAGTTACAAATCTCTGGTTAGGCCATATTTGGAAAGTTGTGTGCAGTTCTCGGCATCCTGTTACAGAAAGGGACAAAGCCAGGGACACACAAGTTGTCGCCAGGATTGGTGGTTCAGCCAGATGCGATAGTGCTGTTTAAATGGCATTTAGAGAGACACTTGAATATGCAGGGAATGGAGGTATACTGATCACATGCAGGCAGACAATATTAGTTTAAATTGTCATCATGTTTGTCACAAACACTGTGGGCGGAGGGCATGTTCCTGTGCTGTACTGTTCTATGTTTTACATTTTTATGTTAAGTTACACAGCTGCTAAAAGTTTCACATTGTCGTTTCGCATCTGCACACAAAGATACTAATTACTGAAAGCTGTGCGTTAAGATCTTTGAAAAAAAGCATCAATGGCGCTCACAAACAATGCAATAATTTGACTGCATTTATACTTCAATTTTACAAGGGCTTTTTACAAGACCATAAACTAGTGACATTTTATAGCTTTGGCATTAGGTTCCATTAGATCGGAAATTAGCAAATAGCCAATGCAACCTTTTTTCAAGTAGGGAACAATAGATGTGTCACAAGGGAAACATTTTAACTCTTATGGCTGTTTATAGGCAGATACTTAGGATAAACAAATTGAGACAATCAGACAAAGAAAATGTGGTATTGCGGAAGGGAAATCATTTTTGACCAGCTTATTGGAATTCCTAGAAGAAACAACTGTTGATTAATAGGAACCTGTTTTTGTTAAAGGTTCAGCAAAAATTATTAGAACAGTACAGTACAGAAACAGCTCTTTGGCACCTGATTCATATGCCATACACAATGCCAAACTAAATGAATCCCTTCTGCCTGCACATAATCCATATCCATCTATTCCCTACATTTTCATATATCTATCTAAAAGCTTATTACACAAATCTATTATAGCCGCTTTCACACCATCCCTGGCATCCCGTGTCTCCAGTATTTGACATTTCCACCTTGGAAAAAAGATATTGGCCGTCTACCCTAGCTATGTCTCTCATAATTTTTATAAGCTTCTGTGGAAAGTAAACAAGGGGAAGAGTGGACAGAAGATTGGCTAACCAACAGAAGCCAGACAATATCATAAAGCATTTCTTTTGGCGTGACAAAATGTGGTGTGCCTCAATGTTCTTTTGCAATCTGTTTAAATAGTTTGGATGAAGGAATTAAAAGCAGGGTTATTAAATTTGCTGAAGAAACAAACAGGGGCACAAGAGTAAATTGTGAAGAGAAGATGAGATTACATAAGAGATAAAGGTTAAGTGAGCGGGTAAAGTTTTGGTAAAGGGAGTATCATCTGGGAAAGTACAATATTGTCCATTTTGGCAGGAAAAATAAAAGCATACATTCCTGACCAAAGCAATTTAGATACCCAAGGTTTTTAAACAGCCACTAAAACTAGGATCTCATTTTTACTATTTAGATGTTTGTTGGCACTGAGCACTATTTCATGAAACAGTGCATCAAAGCAACAATTCCATTCAGTAACAGAAGGCAATATTGTGCAGCTGAATGAACAAAAAGCACAAAAGTTAAATTTGTGTCTTTGACCTAATATTACTTATTACCCTAAAATAAAATAGAAAGCAGAGATGTGGCATCCCATCGCACTTGATTCCTGCTGTACCTCTAAGCAAATTAATGTTGGCCAATTGCCCCATTTCTTCAGCTGTTCCCCAGAAGAGATATTCTCTTTTCCTGCTATCCCTTTTCTCTCATCTGCCTACTGGGAGAAAATGAAGTAGCTTGAAAGCGTGGATGTCCAGACACAAATAGTCTACATTGTCAAATCTTCATTCCCTTTGATCTCTCATTTTCACACCTGACCCTTCCATATCTCCTTTCCCTCTCCCCTGACTCAATCCGAAAAAGGGTCTCGACCCAAAACAATACTGCACTTGAAAACATTTTGCACTACTTTGGATTGCACTACAATCTATGCACCAATCTGCTAGCTTGCATGTGTTGTTGTATTTATTGTTGTATCTATCATTACTGTTTTCTGAACTTCATGCAAATAAGAATTTTCATTGCACCCTGCTGTATACGACAAACTAATCTGAACTATACACACTATTGCTTTGTCCTAAGGAACAAATTGATATTTAAAATAGATTGTAAATAAGGCTAGATATTGATGCTATTTCCTCTGTCTTTTGTTGCCTCAACACCCTAGAGTACAAGCCATCAGGGTGCAATAGTGTTCATGGAAACAAAATCAACAGTTGTTATTGTGTTGAATCCATTAAAATGTCAGATTTTCTGGCCAAAAATGAGCACCTGCAACTACAAATCAAAATGCCGAAAATACTCAGCAGATCAGGTAGCCTCTGTGGAGAAAAAAAAAATACAATCTTAAGTTTCTCTCCAAATAATTTTGCTTTCAGACACTTTTTTCTGCCCTTGGACTTGTTCCTATATCTAGTTGAGTCCCATAAACATTCGTTTTCATACAAAATTAAAATCAGATGCTAAGCTGTTGGGAAACAGCAAACCATTTATACTATCTTGAATGAATAGAGACAAAATGGTAATTTCAGATTTGAAGAAACGGTTGGGGGCGCTGCGAGTCGGCTGCCCTGCCAGCAGCGTGTTCCTTATTTTGACTTTTTTTGTTTTTTTTTGTGTGTCCAAATGTTTGTTTTAATGTCTCTCGGTATGTCTTATGTAGGGGGGGGGGGGGGGGGGGGGGGGGAGGGGGAAACTGTTCTTTAGTCATTTCCTCAATGGAGAGCTGACTTTTATCCATGTCGCTTCTCCGCCTCCCCTCTCGCGGCCTAACAGCTTGGATTGGAGCGGCCTTTCCCGGAGTTGGGCCTGGAGTTTCAGCAGCCGGTGCAGTGTGGACTTTTACATTGCGGAGCGGGGGCGAACTCTTGCCGGGGGTCACCAGAGAGGAGTGCTCTGATCGCTGGCCTGGTGACTTTGGCATCATGGGGCTGTGGCCTGTGGAGTTTCTAGCCGCGGGTATGGTGTGGACTTTCCATTGTGGAGTTTGGGATCCCTCGCTGGGGATCGCCGGAGAAGAGCTCAGACCGCCGGCCTGCAGCCTATAACATCGTGAAGCCACGGTCTCCAGTAAGAAGCAGCCAATTCGGGACCTCCAAGCCGTGGAGTGTCCGTCCGTCCGTCCCGACGTCAGCGTTTCGAGCATCCCGACGAGAGGGCCTGTTCATCCGGCTGTCCGTAGCGGCGACTACGGAGGGTTCATGGTGAACAAAGGAGGATTGACGGAACTTTATTGCCTTCCAACACTGTGAAGAATGTTGATTCCACTGTAGGGGATGTTCATGTTGTATTCTATTGTGTATTGTGCTATTTTTGATCGTGTGGCTGCATGGTAAATCAAATTCCACTGTACCTTAATTCGTGCATGTGGCAATAAATGTGAACTTGAAGATGTTAATCTGGGAAACTAAGCAAGACGTTGCAGAGTTGTGGATGTAGTCCAATCCATCATTTAGACCAGACTCCATCAACACTTCACACTGCCTCGGGAAAGCTGCCAACGTAATGAAAGGCATTTTATGCCCTGGTCATTCCTTCTTCTCCCATCGGGCAGAAGATACAAAAGCTTGAAAGCATGTAACACCAAACTCGGGAACAGCTACTTATCCTCTGTTATCAGACTACTGAACGATCCTCCCATTAGCTAGAGTGTAGTTCTGATCTTCCCGCTGACTTCATTGTGGACATTGAAGTTTTCTCCAGAACTGTAACACTGTAAAATAGTATTCTGCACTCTGGTATTATCCTCTTCAGATTGTTTCACTCAGGTGTGTGGCTTGATTGTACTTGTGTATAGTATGATCTAATTTAATTAGATAATATGCAAACACAAATATAGTGTTACACATGACAATAAAAAAAACCGATTAATCTATTGCAGAGAAATGGCAGGGTTCACATCCCAAAAGAGGTGCATCTACAATACTGTTCTACTTGAACAATGTTTACAAATATTCTTGGATCACATTGGAATAGGACCTTATCGGCAACATGTTCTCGGAAACAGGTAAACATGATTCACCTCAAATTGTGATCAAACACATTTCAAATGATATAGGGCTGACGGTGCTTAAAGAAACCTACACTTTTAAATATCAGAGATGAATTGTTTATCTTTTGTTTTTTGGGTTTTGAAGAAATTAGTAAAGCCTCATTTATTACCCTTCCGTGGCTACATTGAGTAAATTGTAATTGGGGCTTCCACATTGCACTGGTTTCAGTTTCGTAGTAATGAGTATTTCAACGGCAGTCAAAGAAAAATTCTAGGATTCAGGCTGACGATGAATGGATGATGAAATAAATAAAGAACAGAAAATGATACACTCTCCAGGTCTGGCAGCAACTGCAGAATGAGGAACTGTTAAAATGTTGCATGAGGTTGGATGATCCAATGAGAGCTAGCCGACTAGCTAGAGAATTGTCTTTGTGGAAGGGAGCAGAGGGTGATGGTGGAAGTGCGGACTGGAGGCCTGTGACTAATGGTGGGCCTCATAGATCAGTGCTGGGCTCTTAGCTGTTTGTCATTCATATCAACAATTTGGATGAGAATGTGCAAGGCATGATTAGCAAGTTTGCAGATGATAAAAAAGTGGGTGGCATTGTAAATAGAGAAGATGGTTATCAAAGATTGCAACAGGATCTTGATCAGTTGGGCAGGTGGGATGAGTAATGGTTAATAGAGTTTAATATAGATGAGAGGTGTTGCATTTTGGGAAGCCAAACCAGGGCAGAATCTACATAGTGAATGGCAGGGCTCTGGAGAGTGTCGTAGAGGGATCTGCGAGTGCAGGCGCATAGTTCCTTGAAAGCAGCAACACAGGTTGATAGGGTGGTCAAGGCAGCTCTCGGCACATTGGTCTTCATCAGTCACAGTATTGAATACAGATGTTGGGAGGTTATGTTACAGTTGTGCAAGACATTAGCGAGGCCACATATGGAGTATTGTGTTCAGTCTTGGTCACCATGTTTCAGAAAGATGTTAAGCTGGAAGGGATGCAGAGAAGCTTTACAAGGATGCTACCAGGGCTCGAGGGCCTAAGCTATAAGGAGAAGTTGAGCAGGCTAGGACTTTAGTCCTTGAAGCACAGGAGGATGAGGGGTGATCTTATAGAGGTGTATAAAATCATGAGAGGAATAGATACGGTAAATGCCACATAGTAAGGGAATCAAGAATCATAGGTTTAAGGGAAGAAGGGAAAGATTTAATAAGAATCTTATGGGCACCTTTTTCCGCACAGATGGTGATAGGTGTATGAAACAATAGGTAGTTGAGGCAGGTACTATCACAACATTTGAGACATTTGGACAGGTACATGGATAGGATAGGTTTAAAAATATATGGAGCAAATGCAGGCAAGTGGGACTTGGTCTGTGTGGGCAGGTTGTGCCAAAAGGTCCGTTTCATTACTCTATGACTAATTCAGGTGGAAGACAGAAATAATGCGATACATACTAATCTCCAATATATTCTGCACTCGGATATTTTTCTCTTTACACTACCTGTTTGTTGTACTTATGTGGCTTGACTGTACTCATTGATAGTATGCTTTGACTGGATAGTATGCAAACACCATCCAAGTCAGAATGGTGCAAATGGTCAGGAAAACTGATGCTCTCATGACGTTCTTGCGCGTCTTTCTTGGTGGTAGATATTGCAAGGGTGAGCTGTTTCCCAGCATGGAACAAGCGATCCAGAAAGTCATGTACTCAAACCATTTCTAATTGCAATCTCCCCTCAACTGCATCCCGAGTCTTGAAAGTAATTTAACTACCAGGTATTTGGTACAAACCATCTTGCCTTTATATTGTCAGTAAATACAGCATGATGAATTACATTTTTTCTAGTTGGCTCAAAACCCCTTACAAAGTCGTATAAATTGAGACAATAAAAACTTAATACATCCTCAACTGTAGGATAAATGACACCCAAGATGCTGTAAGGAACACAGATGTTCTACAACTGGTGTAATGATATCTGCAGCTTCAAGCGAAGCAATGAGAGTTTGGAGCCTCATTTATTACAGTCACAACCTAGTTGCACTCCACAAAGCTTTAAGATATTGAATTAAGATTTGAATCATTTTTGGTCATATGTTTACCATTTTCCCCACTCTTTGCCATTTAATCCTTCCTTGGACCAAGTCAATTACAGACCAAGGTCTTAAATGCCATCTTTTTCCCTACATCACAGTTGGTGTCACACCTGTTAACCCTGCTCCATCCTCAGGAAGCAGCACAATTGCACAACAAAAGGCAGCTGGAAATACTGAAGTGCTCCACATGACAAACCTCAAACCACAGTATAAATTCAAAACAGATGACAATACCAACCCAACGCTAGAAATATTTTGCAATAATATTGATTGGAATATTCTCCCAGATGACTGTTAGCAAATTCAAAGCCTTTCATCATTTAAGCTTGTTTACACACTTAGATGATGAAAGGATATTCAAATCTGAATGGCAAGCCTCAATTTCTCCAGTCTGTATTGGATGCAGTTTATAATCAATACAGCCCAAACTGCATAAATCCATCAAAAGATAAACAAGGTTTAATTTTGTAGCTTTCATTTTAGAGTCAAGACCAATTGTCAGTGTTGTGTTTAGCTTAAAATCAGTGCCAGATGCAGAGGACATACCACTCAAAAGCTCCTTGAAGTTGCTTAACTTAAGTATGGTTTACTTCTGAAGCATATACACGGCATTTTTAACCCTCTCATGAATATCGGAGAACATGATTTTATTTGTATAAATCAACATAAACTGCAAGGTTTTACCAATGCCGAATGGAAGCAGCAAACTTGAGAATGCAGAAATGTTATAGGCATGGCAGATGGGCAAACCAATCGCTGCAACTTGCACCCAGTAAACAAACTGGCAAAAACAAACAAAGGTTTGGGATGGTGGAGGCAGGAATACAGCAAAACTGCACAAATCCAGCATTCGATAACTTAGAAATCTTGATGGTTTGGCACCCAGTTGTATATCATTCTAGAAGAGCAGGAGGGGTCCCAAGCTTGAGTTCCAGGATGGGGTTGCCATCATGTGTTGGGGTCATGAATGGGTACGATTCCACAGGAGCTGGAGTCCATAGAACTTTGTGTGAGAAGGAACTACAGATGCCTCAAATAGCTGGAGTAATTCAGCAGGACAGGCAGCATCTCTGCAGAGAAGGAATTGGTGACTTTTCGACCCGAAACATGTTGGCTGCTACCCGTCCTGCTGAGTTACTCCAGCTTTTTGTGTCCATTGAACTTTTATCTTTGTCACCCCCTTGAATCTCACTGGGATCAAAGTAAAGATTACTATGGAGTAATCTGTATAAAATAAAATAAAAAGAATGTTTGGGTATTAAAAGGGGTAATATTGAATTACCAGGAAAATCTGTTGGTGTTCGTACTGCCAGAGCCCAAAGATACTGGATTATCAGCGTTTTACTGTACTTTGTTACAAGAGCCCTGCACCATTTGATGAGGTGAACTTCCAACTGCTGTGTAAAAGGGAAGCTTTTGAAATGCTGAATTAAATTCTGGAACCACTCACACTTCCTTAGTATTTCTAAATAATTTAAAACAGCGAGGAGGTTGAGGCAGGATAGATGTATGAAACAAAACTGGATGGAATTTATTTTAACTGTTTTTTCCTTTGCCCCAAACTCTAAATGGGTTAGAACAGGGGTGGGGAAGATGCGGCCTTCTAGGTCATTAAGTGCGGCCTTTTGAATGAATCCAAATTTTGTAGAAAACAAATCCGTTTATTTTTTATTAATATGTTTTTGTTCGTCTTTTATTATTTTTAATTTTAATCTTAAATTGAACGTATTTAAAATACCAAAGTGTATAAGTAGATTCAACAAAATATTCCTCCCTGACTGACGGCCAACATTAGTAAGTCATGAGGGCCATTTTAACAAAATAATGTACATTTTGAAGAGTATATAATTGAAGTTTGTTGGATGCGGCCTTTTTAGATTACAGCTAACTTAATGCGGCATTCGAACATGAAAAGGTTCCCCACCCCTGGGTTAGAACAAAATGTAGAAACACAGAACGGCAGATGCTGGTTGAGACCAAAGATAGACCCAAAGTGCTGGAGTAACTCAGCGGGTCAGGCAGCATAAATGGGTTAATCACTCCACAATCAGCCTCAGGTTAGCTGGGTAAATGTTGCAACAAACTCAGCCACTCTGGGTGGGCCTGTTTCCTGCCTTATAGCTCTATGACTATGGCACTCCATTAAGTTCCTGATTCTTGAAATCATTTTGCAGAACCATTAACAGAAAGCGGACTGGAAATAATTTAGAAAGGAAAATAATCAGAAATGCAAGTCGTTACAAAATGAGTAAATAATATAAAACGCTTAAGATCTGAAATAGTAATTTAAATTGCAAGTAATTACTTCCGATATTCTACATTCATGTTTAAAACTGAACAAATAACAGCTCAAAATGCCTGAAAATGTCATAATCACATTTTAAGCTATTTAATTTATTATGAACAAATTCTAATCTCCATGTAAAACAAAGAAACTGTTGCGGAAGTCCTCAGATTTTCACCAATAGTCTTTGCCCTTTTCCCACGCTTAGGATTTCTTTATCATCTTTCTTCACAGATGGCTTCCGGGGTCTCCCAAATGTCATCATCTACTGTACGCAATGTAACCAGGGGTGCTTCTGGCAGCTCAGCTGTGGACAACAATTGTGAGCTTCTTGGTGCCAGCAAAGGGCCAGGGCCCATCGTTTCAGCTTTCGGGCTCATAGAATGTCCAGGTGCATAGGCCTCAGGTCCGGACGTCTTGTTACATTCTACAGTTCCGTTTGTATGTGGTTCCCCATCACTTGATGTTATTGACAACTGTGGCCTGACAGTCGCCCCATTTACTTTTGATTCAAGGACCCAGAACTTGTTCTGTGTAATGTACCGAATACACTGCAGGATTACATTTCTTTCATGGCGAATGTCTCTGGCCAACAACTGCAACACAAAAAAATAGGATTGTTTTTATTTTAAAAAAAGGCAGCACTTCACCTTGAGGTTTTTTAAAAAAAATGAGATGCCTTGTCAGAAATAAAATCTGATGAAAATCAGATTCAGGAATTTTAAGGCTTTCTAAAGTCTATTGTCCACAGTACTCATTGGATCAGGTCCATATTAAATCATGAGCTGTTGAATTCCCTCTTTGAAATACTAATGGATTATAATAAAGTGAAATGGTGTCAAGAATTAGAGGAAAAAGAAAAACACCACACTCTTTGCTACCAATGTATCATCATGAAAGACACAATGCAGAATAAAGCTCACTCATTCCTCATTCAATGACCAAGAGATAGCACAGAGAACCAATCTGGATTTTAACACCCATACCTGAACCAGAAACAGCAACTGAACCAATATTTTGTTGCAAATGTCTTGGCCACCCTTTAATTCACAGGTTCATTTGCCACCTGCAGCCAACATTCTTCCACTTTATTGGCCTACCCTAAACAGCAAATAAATAGGATATCAAGGATGTAATTAGCCAACAGATCAATGAACAGCAAGACCTGGGTATTAAAATCCAGTTCCTGGCCTGTTCCACGAGGACTGACCAGTGCAGCCAGCTGTCGTGAGATTGCAACTTGCTAATAAGTAGGGGGTGGGAAGAACTGTTAGGCACACAAGAGGGAGAGAAAGTGGAAAATGAGTATTAGCCATAAGACCAAGTATATTTGATATTTTACAGTATTCATTTATATCCTCCACACTTTATACTTAATCTTTTGCTCTAGCAGGTACAAGTGCAACACATACGAACAGAGCATATAGGTATGTGGTACAGTATAAACAGAGAATGACTCTCACCATTTCAAGCAGGGTTGGCCAAGGTGATAATTTCTGCCGGCAAGGCCGTTTTTCTCGTGCATTACGAGCTCTTCCTCTACCGTTACCCTTGCATTTGAAACGACCGCCCAATTCCAAATCTGCAACGCTGCTTTTGCACATTTTCGTTTCCTGCTCATTTGTATTTTGTGGTGCAGATTCCAGTACAACGTTTTCTTCAACAGCTTTGACAGGAATGCGGATGGGGATTTCTGATAGAAATATTAGGAAGGTTGGCATTGTTCTGTTTTAATCAAATGATTAATGTAACACATTAGAAGAATGCACAAAGTTAGATGTAGTGACGGAGTCATATCTTCCTCATCTGGGCTTTCAGGCCACCAAATCGGATGACCATTATGCATCCACTTATGCTATTCTCATTTTATTCTCTCCACATTGCCATTACCTCCCAGCAGATTCCACCAACTGCATACTAAGGTGATTGACAAAAGCTACTTAGCCCACTGACACACACATCTTTGGGCTGCGGGATGGCACAGAGCACTGATGCATCAGATTTCTCTATTCCTGTTTTACCAGTCAGACTTTAGTGGAGGTACTTGCAATTCTTATGCAGATCATAATGATGCACAGGTTATGATCCTAAATGATCATCAGGCACATAGCTTCAATTTACACTTTAGAAGGGGGTCGATTACAGAGAAGCAATGCCAAACAATGCGGGGAAGGCAGATCCGGCTTCATCACAATAACTTGGCCATGTATAGCTTCTTCTTCTTCACAAGCTCTTTGCTCCTCTTGGGAGCATAGGCCATTGACAAATGTCCTCCAACTCACTCGCTTGTTGGCAGTTCTTTCGAGATCTCCCCAGTTGAGACCACTCTCAGACATTTCTGTCTGGACACCTCTTTTCCAGCTGTTCCTGGGGCGACCTCTTTTCCTTTTTCCTTGGGGGTTCCAAGGAAACCCCCTTGTATAGCTCACAAGGACACAATGTGAATCTCAGAGAAAGATGGTCAGGGTCAAGAGATGGCCACCCAAAATGAGATTTGTCTCAAGCAAAGAATCATTAAAACAATTGTATTAGGACAAGGCATGATTAATAACACCAAGATTATAATCAGATAGTCATCAGCCTAGATTGAAACCAAACCTCGGTCACACAGGCCAAAGAACGATATTAATCTACTTTAACTGATTATCGTGCTAGGATTCGGAAGAAAATTTGTAAAACCTAGACAGTTCCATCTACTCCCCAATCAACTCAATGTAATGATAGATCTAAAATAATCTATTAAGATTGCCATTTTCCTCAACAGAAATTTTAAAATGCTATTTGTTCAGATTTACCCTCTGGCTCCTGGTCACTTCCACTGTCTGATGAGCTGTAATTACCCATCAGTGCGCTCAGGCCCGACGTTATCTGGGTTGGCACAACGACGATCGCCGCTTGTTCATCGCCAGCTCGGCTCTCGTCCTTGTCAGACTCTGCAAGGCCAAACACAACTTTTCAGCTCTTTCAAGTTCCAGTCAAAACTCATCAACAGACAGAAAGATTCCCCAGCAGGGGGCTGCACATATTGGCAGCCAGAATATTGCATAATTAATCCAGTCAGTCAGCCTGGCCATGAGGTCCTCCGGTGACTCTTCACTACACCAGCCAGACTCAAGGCCAGCCTTCAATGGAATGGATACTTTTCTTTCTTACGCATCATTTCAATCAAAGCACAAAAGTGATTTGAAAACATTACTGGTCTCCAGTCAGTGGGAAATTGCGAGTTTGCCTGGAATGCTTTGGTCCTCCATCAGCAGGCTTCAAGCACCAACAGGTCAGCTGCCATGGAGAAGATGAAACTGCCAATTCAAGATTTGATTGGTGATCTATTGGGGGTTTAAATCATCCTGGGCAATTTCATGGTGGAGGTTCCCACAAATACACTATGTATCCAGAGATCCTTGGGAAGATCTCTCGATTGATGTGTTTAGATTAAAGGGTCCACTCACCTACAGCCCTTATATTGCCACCAAGTGTTATTATTGGTTAACAGGGCAGGGGCCACACATCTGGAATGGCACTCGAATAAGATGAAGGACGGCAACAGTGAAATCTGCGCACCAATGACGTGAAAATAAAACTGCAGGAAGCAATACTGGACAATCAGATACAGCTGCTTCACCACCAAAGTGGCTGTAAATCCAATCTTAATCAATCAGAACAGAAGCAATTTGGTAAATAATGATTGGAAACAACTCTCTCCAACCTGTAATCTTAGGTAGCAGCCACAAAATCACAATACTGACCTAACCTGGCAAAAACATAAACTTCCCAGAAATCACTGCATGGACAAACTGGTTCATGCCCACATTAATGCACCACACAAGCCTCCCCCCTAACTGCCTTTATTGCTCCATCAGCTGGAGCACAAATAAAAGTACTATAAATGACAAGATAAACTGTTGGAATGATACAAAATATCAATCAACAGCCATAGTGAAAAAAGGAGAGACACTACACTCATCACCTGAAGTTATGTTAAAGCGCACAGCACCCAGAATATTAATTTGTACATTTCTTTGGAGAGCCATTTTAAATAATGTATTTTATAGATGCATGAAAGGCTGCTTTCTTTATTATTGGTGCAATCATACCAATTTAATAAATGTCTAAAACATTTTATAGGCCCACCCTGTATAAGAGTTTTTAAAATAAACAAATTGCAGATACATCAAATTTAACTAAAAAGGTCTTTGCTGATCATGGGAAATAGTTGATTTAATCTTCAAATATGTGTTTTCAGACTGAGATAATGCTTAATTTCGCTTGTTCCAAAGGTAATTTGATGAGGAGTTGCAAGCACATCAGCCAAATAAAAACCAGCAATGTTCGGCAAGTAGTGAACAAGATTAACAAAGTGTGAATCTGGTGGTCGGCAAAGAACAGATCTTTCACCTCAGACTCATTTATTTTAATGCTCTGTGACCTGCCTCCCTTCCCTCATGGTTAGTGACCTTCATCTTGGCTAATGAATGCTGCCTATTCATATCCTATTCAGTATCGTCCTGTTTATTAAACAACTCTTTACTCATTCATTCACATTGGGATGTGCATCTTTTCCCTAAGAGACCTTTTCCCTGCTGGCAGAATTATACATGCTCATTCTTTATGGAGTTTATATTCTGTTGCAAATGTGTTTCCTGTGCTTCACCAGAATTGCCAATATGATGTACACACAAGTGTCATGTTGGTTTTTATTCTCCTTCCTACAATGGAAGCCTACTTTAGCATTATAGCAAAGTACCGGTGGAACTTGTAATATCTGAATTGCAGTGAAAGCTGGGATTTGAAATCAAGCCCCTGGAGCAAGAATCAATGTTCCATGTGGCCATGATTTTACCATGGAACCTCTGTAAATACAGTCAGTCAAAAGCTAAAAATTAGGCAGGACAAATTAGTAGGGTTGGAGAGAGAAATACAAAGACCGAATGGTTTCAGCTAAGGTAGCAGGAATCTCTGGTGCTGGGCAATATTTGTCCTTCAAAAACAGCCAAAAATGTAAATTCTTAGCGGTGGTTTTGGAGGATTTGCTGTGCTTAAACTGGCCGACTTGTTTCTGAACATGACCAATATAATTTGATGACCATAACGCACTTTGGGTCTTCCCAAAGTGGCTGAAGGTGCTACATAATGCTTTCCCTGTCCCCCTCCTCTATACAATCTATGCAGAACGTATTCCACAATTGTGGTCATTACACACCTGCGTCATGTTGTGCCAACATGCCTAGAGGGTCCACATCTCTTTTACCACCTTTCTTTGGCTCCTTGCTTTCTGGTTGCTTGCTGCAGGTCACATTAGACTGCATGCAGCCAGTGTCCTCCTTTGCACTTGCGCCTTCCTGCTCACCAAAGTGTGTTTCACCAAAATGCCCCCCATTCCTGTCATTAAACCTTCCACAGAAATTTCTTGTGTTCCCATTACGAGTCCTTTTCCAACGTCCATTCATTTTGCTGCAAAACAAGAGTTACAGAGTTATAACTGTATTATAACCAGAACAGCAAAATAAAAAGCATAAATCAAGCACTTACTATAGTATTTTACTTCGGAGTCACGTGAGTGACTTCGTGAAGACCCCGCCAACACGCATGCGCGTCATATCGTCGCGCGCATTTGCTCACTGCAGCTGGGGGGGGGGGAGTGCGCTCCCTCAACCGGCTCCTTCAAAAAGGTCAGCAGCTGCAGGTAAGTTAACCTTAAGCTGGTTTGTCGTTTTTGTGTGGTCTGTGTTGTGTTTACAGAGCCATGGAAGGAGGAAGGAGTGGGAGTCGCGTTCAGCGAGTAAAGTCCTCGGAGCTGCCCGCTACATCGGGAGCAGCTGAGACACCACCGAGGAAGAAGTCGCGGCAGTCAGGGAGCTCTGAGCAGCTGACCAGACCCGGCACAACCCCTCTGGCAAAGAAGAGGGTGTCCGCGCAGGAGCAGGGGCTGGGAGACCCTGACTCCAGAACTCCAGTGCCCAAGTCCAGGGCTGGAGGTAAGGCACGTGGGGCTCTTGAAGCAAGTGTGTCCGCGAGTGCATCCCCCCCTTTAAAGGTCCCTCGCGGGCAGAGCAGGGGGGAAGCCTCGCTAAAGTCCAGCCTTGTCGGTACGGCAGGCAGGGACAAGCCACTGGGTAAACCTGCGAGGAAGCAGACCAGTGGCAGTGCTGGCGTGCCGAGGATCCCTGTGGGGGCAGGATGTACCGGCACACCACCGGAACAGGCTGCCGTAGTGCGGGCCGGTGGCAGCAAAGTACGGTCCGGCGCCCCTGCTGAGGCGGGTAGAGCAGACCATGCGCCGCCACAGTCCCGTTTCTGTGTGGAACACTGTGGTGGTAAGCCCGCACGGACATCAGAGAGTCCAGTTTCTGGTGCAAGTACTGACTCTAGCCCTCTTCCCTCCCATCAGACAGAGGGGCCGCTGCTGTCCAAACGACGGCGGACCAGCGGTGTGTCCGTGTGGGAGTCGCACAGCCCCGCTGGAGTGGGAGCTGGCGATTTCCCGGCAGTACATTCCGTGGGGGTGTTGACAACTGCTGGAAGCCCCGGTTCCTCTGGAGAGGCTGGGGAAGACGACCAGTGGCCCGCGTACAGCGGTGACGGTCGTATGGGCCGGTTGGAGCATATGGTGGAGGTGCTCTATCAACGGGACCTGGAGCGTCAGGAACGGGAATCCCAGAGGTCTGGGAGCTACATGCAGCCGCCACCTTCCATCTCCCCGTCGCTTGAGAGCCAGCAAGGAAGTATGGGTGAGCCTGAGGAGGGAGAAGAGTTCCAGAACCCTGTCGAAGTTTGGGTCACCTGCGTCAGCAGGGGGACCACTACATCCCAAAATAGCGGCGTCAATCGATTTCTTGACTACGCACCAGCTCCAGGATACCGTGCTCTCGGAAACAGTGGGGAAGTATAAGGCACCAGCAAACTGCAACTCCCTCAACGTACCGAAAGTGAATGCAGCAATATGGGGGAACATGTCGGCCAACACAAGGGTCAAGGAGGGCAAGCTCCAGAAAATCTTAAAGCTGCTGACAGCAGGTATCACGGCTTTTGCTCGGTCGCTGGATGCCACAAATGTGTCCGAGGAGCAGGAGGATGCGCTAGCGCTTCTGTGCACCACCCAGTTTGAGATAAACTGTTTTAGGAAGAGCTCCATCCGGCCAAATTTGAATCCCAAATTTGCGGGATTATGCAGCACCTCCACCGCACCACCACCACCAAGGCAGCTGTTTGGGGAAGACCTGCCTAAACGCGTGAAGGAACTGGACGAGGAAGCCAAGACTGTGGGGATGATGAGACAGTCTCATTCATCCAAAACTCCCGTTTACACCAGGCAGCAGCCACGTTCCTCGTTCAGGCCCCACACACCGGTGGACCAAGGCCCCAGAACATATTCACAAACATATTCCTCGTCGGGGGCCCAACAGCAGAGGCCTTTTTTATTCCAAGGCCAGCCCAAGCCAGCTTGGAAGATGCGGCAACAGGGCCGCGCCACACGGGGAGCAAAGACACCACAGTCCAGACCCCGGCGCTAACCTTGGAGGTAAGGGGGCTTGGTTCCGTCCACAACGTAGCATTAGTAACCTCACCGGTGGGGGGACGGCTACGGGGTTTTCGGTCTGCTTGGGATACCCTAACTACGGATCCTTTTATTTTACAAAACATTCAGGGTTATGAGATAGAGTTTATTAATGGCAGAGATCCCCCTTCGCAACATGAGCCTAGTCGCAGATTTGTACTCTCTCAGTCAGAGAAGGAGCGGGCTCATGTTGAGATAATACGATTAGAAAAGAAAGGGATACAAAAAACGACGCACGAGCCATTGGAGTTTGTTTCCAACATCTTTACTAGGGTTAAGAAGGATGGAGGCTGTCGGATTATCATCAACTTAACCCAGTTGAATGCTTTCGTACAATATACCCATTTTAAGATGGAGACATTTGAGACGGCCAAGCAGTTGGTTAGTCATGGGTACTTTATGACTTGCATTGACCTGAAGGATGCATACTATACAGTCCCTATTGCTAAACAACATCGAAGGTTCTTGAAGTTTGTCTGGGAAGGTCAATTATGGCAATATATGGCTTTGCCTAATGGGATTACAACAGTGCCGAGACTATTTACTAAAATTGTTAAACCTTTATTGGCACATCTCAGGAAACAAAACCATATTATAATGGCATATTTAGATGACATTTTCATAGCAGGGAAAACCCTAGAACACGCCCAGTTGGCAGTCTCGGCCGCTATATCTTTGTTTCAAAGAATGGGGTTTGTAATCCATCCAGACAAATCCAAGTTCAACCCTTCGCAGGTCATGGACTATTTGGGGTTCACTATAGACACTAACCAGATGAAAATCACCGTCCCAGTTGACAAAGTGGTGGACGTTCAACAAGCATGCATCAGTTTGTTTGACAACAACAGGCCAACCATTCGGCAGGTTGCTAAGGTAATTGGCAAGCTGGTTGCCACATACCCGACCGTAAATTATGGTCCGTTGCATTACCAAAACTTACAAAAAAGTAAAATTCTGGCGTTAAAATTGAATAACGGACATTTTGACAGACCTATGCGCTTAGGCATAGGGGAGCAAACTGAGTTGGAATGGTGGGTTCACAATATTGGAGTAAGTTCCAAACCCATCATTCTCCCCAATCCTACGGTTCTGTTGCAAACTGATGCGAGTGCCCAAGGCTGGGGGGCAACTGACACTGTAACCAGCTGTGGTGGCAGATGGGACGCTCATGAGTTCACGCTTCTCCAAGTGCAAGGCATTAATTATTTGGAAATGCTGGGGGTCTTTCATGGACTGCGGGCATATTGCAGTGATTTGCGTCATGCACATGTCCGCCTTCAAATCGATAATACCACGGTGGTAGCCTATATTAATCATATGGGTGGTATCAGGTCAGTATCTTGTAATGATTTGGCAAATACAATTTGGCTCTGGTGCATCAAAAGGGGTATTTGGATATCAGCAACGTACCTTCCGGGGATACTCAATACGGTGGCGGACACCAGGTCACGAGTTTTTAATGATAACATTGAGTGGATGCTGAATCCCCTTGTGTTTGCTGAAATTGTGACAAAATTCAGTATGCCAGATATTGACCTATTTGCGTCTAGACTGAACCATCAGATACCAACATATGTATCGTGGGAACCAGATCCTGGGGCAGTGGCTTTGGATGCTTTTTCACTCCATTCTGCCTCATCAGCCGGGTATTACAGAAGATTAAATTAGACTCTGCATCAGGCATTCTGGTAATACCCGACTTGCCGACACAACCATGGTACCCGGTGGTCTCCCAGATGCTGAAGCACCCGTGGGTGCGAATTGGGAACAACCCACAATTGGTTACTAATCCTGTCACTGGCGAGCCGCATCCGTGCCACGCCTATTTAAACCTGTTGGTCTGCAGGTTCTGAAAAGGCCTTTGATGAACACCGGGATCTCACCGAGGGCCATGGATTTAATCGCTGCATCGTGCAGAGCATCTACAAGGCGGCAGTACCTGACCCAGATCAGGAAATGGGAACTATTCTGTTTAAGGAAGAGTGTTGCCTATGATTCTGCCATAATACCTGACGTCCTGGAATTCCTGGCGGGCCTCCACTATGATGAAGGGCTCATCTATAGTACCATCAATAGCGCCAGGAGTGCGCTGTCCTCGTACCTTCCGGTAGGAGTGGGGACCAACAATCTGGTGTCGAAGTTTATGAGGGGTGTATTTAACACAACCCTCCTCGGCCCAGATATAACGTTGTCTGGGATGCAGGAGTTGTCCTGTCCCTGTTAAGATCATGGTCCCCCATGGTGGGGTTACCTCTTCACCGGGCTCACCCTGAAGGTGGTCATGTTGATGGCGCTCACGTCTGCTCAACGGGTACAGGCGCTTCAAAAGTTGCGCATTGACAATATGCTCTCTACCCCTGGGAAAATAACGTTTTACGTTGCAGAACTGCTGAAGCAGCATCGACCCGGATCTTTGGGGCTGCAGTTGGAATTCCAGGCGTACCCCTCTGATGCCACACTCTGCACAGTCGCCCACCTCCGTTGCTACATTGAGTTGACCCGGTCGATCAGGAATTCGGAACAAGGACTGCTTATAAGCCACAAAAAACCACATCGCCGGGTGACAGTGCAGACGATCTCCAGGTGGCTCAGGGAAGTGTTGGATGCAGCGGGTATTGACACTAACTTGTTTAAATCACATTCCACCAGGGCTGCATCCACATCAACAGCGAGGGCCATGGAGGTGCCCATGGATCACGTCCTCGCTACGGCAGGATGGGCCAGTGAGTCAACCTTTCAACGGTTCTACCATAAGCCATTGGCCGGACCTGCAACATATGCGGATGCAGTACTCAGGGCTGCTCCCTAATATCATTTGTCCCCAGTCAGGGGGTTTTGTTTATGATTTGTGTTTAATAAATGTTAATTATTTTCAGATTGTCCAGTCTGGATTGCTTTAACAAACTTCCTCCATCAGGATTGCGGCAGTGTGGTAGCATGGGCGTTGTCCAGGGCGTGTAATCACAGAGCTTTGAAGTCTTCACGAAGTCACTCACGTGACTCCGAAGTAAAATAGTAAGATTAAACGAGAACTTACCAGTTCGAAGGTTGATCTTTATTTTATGAGGAGTTGCGATGAGGGATTTCGTGCCCTCCGCTCCCAACCCTCGATCATTATGTTCAGCTGGGTAGTTCGCAGTTTAATCTTAATATCCTTACTTTTCGTCGAGTCTGTGATTCCACACCGCTGCTTTGAAGGATGCCGCGCATGCGTGTTGGCGGGGTCTTCACGAAATCCCTCATCGCAACTCCTCATAAAATAAAGATCAACCTTCGAACTGGTAAGTTCTCGTTTAATCTTACTATTATATGTGGCATTGGATGAGGAACAGACAAATTAAAAAGGTTCACTCAAGTAAAGGTAAACAAGTGAAACTGCTCCACTACTTAGATACCAAGAAATGCTTGAAGGAAAATCCAGTGGAACACGCAAGGTATAGAGTCAAATCCATTCTCTTATTGCACAGATCCCCATGGATAAGCTTCCAACATGCCAAGTGATATTTCCAACACTCGCTTTTCAATTAAAAATTACTGCCGGATTCCATTCACAAATGTGAATTAAAAGATTGCTGGGGCTCTAATAACAAGAAATAACATTCAATAGTCCATAAAATCTGCTAGTCAGAAACCAAACCCCAGAGGGTGCTGGGTTATCAGAGTTTCACTGTACATTAAACAATGACTTCCCACAGTTGCCAAGAATGTCTTTTTTTAAATCCATCTCCTGTATCGTTTTGGACCATCTTTTATCCGCGAAATATAACATTGATACAACCAGCATTTTCAAGTCCCGCACTACAAATGAACATTAATGTTCCTTCAAAGCATTGCGATCCTAGAAATTTGTACCCAACGCCTCTGTGAACATAGTTTGTCCACATGGACTGCAGTGATGCCTGCTCACCTCTGGTAGCTTGCGAGTAATTAGGGAATAAATGTTTGTAAACGGGTATGAAGAAAGATTTTTTTTTAATTGAAATGTATAACTGTTTAATTAAAGGTGTATTGGTATTCATTTATTATTGTCATTTCTACAAAGAGTGAAAAACGTTGTTTTGCATGTTACCCAGGCAAATCATGCCATGAGCACAATCAATCTGTACACAAGTACAACAGATAATAAACAGAGTTAACAATAAAGTATTACAGCCACAGAGGAAATGCAGAAAAAAGAGAGCTTTTGTTTTCCTTCCTGTACTCAATCTTGTCATTGTTGAAGATCCAGCCCACCACAGTGGCGTCACCTGCGAATTTAGTTAGAGCAGAATTTGGCCTCTCAGTGTGAGTGTTTAGGAACTATAGTAAAGGAGCTGAAATGTATTCCTGCAGAGCACAGCTGATGAGAATTATGGTGGAAGATGTTTTGTCATTTGACTTTATTGAGGTCTATGGGATATTAAGTCAAAGATCCATTTGCAGGGGGGGGGGGGAGCAAGTCTTAGTTACACAGATTTATCGCAACCTAGCTGCAAATACGATTAAATTTAAGGGTCAAAACCTTTGGACATCTGCTGTTATATAACATGAAGTATTGCATTAACTAATAACATCCCTAAACTCAAAAACAGGCAAGAAAACCCTTAAAAAGCTTCATAATTAAGAGCATCAAGAAAACAACAAAACGTCAGTTTATTATACTTATACAATTATACTTTGACCGCAAGAAAAGTGTTGTGGAAGACAACAGCTGGATTACAGCAGAAGGCACTGAGAGAAAGTTTAGGCTCAATTTGATGTTTTTTCTGGTCTAAAAACATAGCTGCATTCACGACTAAGGCTCATATTAACAGGCATTTATGCAACTGCCCACCCCTCCCCTCCCGATATCCAGGAGGAGATTGTTTGTCCCTTATACCCACAAGTCCCAAGGAGAGGAGGGAAAACCAGAGACACTTACCCAAACTGCTGAGTTTGCAACATCTCTCCTCGTTGTTCCTTTTCTTGACTTGCCTTCCTCTTCCTTGTCATATTTGCCAAAGTTGGAAAATTCCTGACCAAGGAACAGAAAATGCTATTCATCAACAATTCAGTCTTTTAACCCATTTCACTATGATGGCTTTGAGATGGATGAAATGTTCAAAAAGCAATTCATGCCAGAAAACTTATTTAAATACACACCTGAGAAGACACGAACAAGAAACAAAAGCTGCACCAGACCAGTGGAAAATATCACTTCTGCCTTCCATTGCCAAAATACCCATGTCTTACATCAGCTGATAATCAGGCAGAAGTTTATCAGTTGGTCACATTGATCCAAAATGAGTGCAATCCACTTCCACTATATTGCATCAATGGTTCAGATGACAAGAACCCTTGTTTCAATGGAAAGAGATATTTGATAGTGTCTCCAGGCTGATCCAGAAGATAAGATGCACAGGATTAATAGTGACTTGGTCGTATGGATTCGGAACTGGGTTAGAAGATTCAGAACTGACTTACTGATAGAAGTGACAAGGTTGTGGTGAATTGACAATCTTCAGACTGAAGATTTGTGACCAGTGGAGTTCCCCAGAGATCTGTGCTGGGACTGCTGATGTAAACATATACGGGGTTGTTTGGAAAGTTTGCAGATGACACCCAGATTGCTGGGGTTGTGGACTGTGAGGAAGACTGGCAAAGTATACGTGGGATATAAATCATCTACAGAAGTGGGCAGCAAAATGGCAGATGGAGTTTAATTCAAGCTAGTGTGAGGTATTGGACTTTGGGACGGCATATACAAGGGAAAAATCTGCAACTAATGGCATGACCCTTAACAACATTGATGTCCAGAGGGACTTTGGGGTCCAAGTACATAACTCCGTGAAAGTGACAACACAAGTAGATAGGAAGGTAAAGAAAGCATATGGTTGGCTTGGTTTCATAGGTTGGGACATGGAGTACAAGGTTCAGGTAGTCATGATACAGCTTTATAGGACTATGGTTAGGCCACAGTTCGAGTATCGTATGCAGTTCTGGTGCCCTGTTACAGGAAGCATGTGTGGAGCCTTTGGAAAAGGTGCAGAGGAGGTTCCCAGAATGATGCCTGTAGTGGTTATTAGCTGCAGTGAGAGTTTAAAAGACGGACTTTTTTTTCTGGATCCCGGAGGTTCTGGGGAGACCCGAGAATATAAAATTATGAAAGACATACAATCTTTTCAGATTCTTTTAGAAAAGGAAGCTTTTCACCAGGATGTAAAAATCAAAAACATCGAGGGCATAGGTTTAAGGCGAGAGGAGAAAGTTTAAAAATGTGCAGGGCAATTTTCCCCCTACTTTATTTATTTATTTTTACATGCAGCGGTTAACGAGTGCCTGGATGGTTGGTGCGGTGATGGTTAAAGCAAATAAGTTAATGGATTTTAAAATACTTTTGGATACACATATGGATATACTGGGAATGAGGGTTATGGATCCTGTGCAGGTAGATAATGATGGTCTCGGATTCATGTTTGGTACAGACATTATGGGCCGAAGGGCATGTTCTTGTGTTGTACTGTCCTACATTCTATGAGGATGTTGGCTCAAGCATCATTTTATACGAGCACAACATCTAGTTAGAGACCACCACGCAATGCATTGTAGGAGATGCCACTTCTCAAAAGAGGCATGAAACCCAGGCCTTTTATCACCTTTCTCCAGTGGAAATAATTGTTGCAACTTCATAATGTCAAAGTATTGGATAACAGTTATAACTCAAATCTTAAACTACATTTTTATTTGTGATAACAGTTAGTAGGTCAAAATATAGTGCCTTACATGAAAATGGAGAATAGTATTTGTTGTTATATTTGTGTTTTATTTGTGTATGCATAAAAGCAATAAAAACTAAAGTGAAAAAAGAAAAGAAAATGGAGAATAGTCTGCTGAGACAATAATTAGGGACAATAAGAAGGAAATGCTGGGGGAAAATTATAAAAACCCTCCTCGCCTATATCAACTTTCCTCCTCCACCCCACCTATCCCCCAATCAGTCTGAAGAAACGTCCCAACCCGAAACATCACATCCACGCTCGCCAGAGATGCTGCATGACCCGTTGAGTCACTCCAGTACTGTGTCTTTTGTAAACCAGCATCAGCAGTTTTTTGCTTCTACAATAATTATGCAGATTGCTTTTGTCACATTTTTTGTAGACAAGACAAGCTGGGCCAATTCCCCACATTTACAGGATGTGGATGTTGCAGGCAAGACAGTATTTATGCTCCATCCACAAATGCCTTAAGGAAGCAATTTCTAAATCGGTGCTACTAATAATACTACCGCAATATTGTTCGGTAGTATGTTCCTGGATACACAGTGATGATAAAGGGACAGTAAAATACTGCTAAATGATGGAATATAATTTGGAGCAGCACTTGCAAGTGGTTTAGTGCTAAGATGCCAATTGCCCTAGTCATCAACCTAATATGCGAAATAATTTCTCTCTCCTAATCACATTTCTCTCTCCTAATCGTGTGTTGCCTAATCACATGTGCAATCCTGGTATTGCATGTTCTGTTGCGTGTAGGCAGAGAATGAGGCCTAACACAAGCCTGCATCATATGATGGTGCTGGTATTAGTGTTCAACAGAGCAAAACATATGTAAAAGAATACACTGGATATAAATATAGTAGTGGCTGATTACCAACTTAATTCATATGAAGTGGTCGTCTTGTGGAACAGGGCTTGCAATAATTATTCGTCTGAGCTAAAACCATTGAGTGACAATACAAAAGATGCAGACTGAAGAAGGGTCTTGATCTGAAACGTCACCAAAGATGCTGTCTGTCCCACTGAGTTACTCCAGCATTTTGTGTCTAACTCCATCTTAGTAGCAGTTTGTACTGTCTACAGGATGCACTCTTGCAACTCACCACGTTTTTAGACAGCACCTTAAAAATCCACGATCTCTACCATCTTGACTTGGGAATATATCCATGCCCCTGGGTAAAATGAAGGAACAGTTCCCAACAGCATTGCGAGTATAACAACACCCACAAAGACTGCAGCGGTTCAAGTAGGCAGTTCACTGCTATCTTCTCAAGGGCATTTAGGAATGGGCATTTAAATGCTGGCCGAGTCTGCAACGCCTCATCCCTTAAATGATTAACAAACAATCAATGGAGAGTTACCCAGAGAATGGTATGCTCTGCCAGTTTTCACATAGTTTGTGACATGAGATAATTATTCAAGTGGACGCAGCAGAACAAAATACAACAATTCGAGCTGTCACCAGGAATTACACTGTTAGAAGATCCTGCACCATTTTAAGTACGGGTCCATTTCAAGCATGCAAAGGAATTGTAATTGTATTGGTATATTGTCACATGTATCGAGATACAGGGACAGCTGTTGTTTATTTGTGCTATCCAATCACACCACACTCAATACAGAGATAATGCAAAGAGAAAAATAACCAGAGTGCAGAATATAAAAGTTACAAATAACTTTTGAGGGAACTGAGTTCCAGAAAAGATTTTACAAATTCAAGTAAACTAATTGGAAACCGGAGACTGACATTTTGTTCATGGTTTTAGAGAGAAGTTTGGCAGTTTAGTTTAATTAGTGTCCTGCAGTACAAAAATAGGCTGATATCCCAATTGGCTGATATCTACATGTCTGCTATATTAGACCCCATTTACCCACACTTGGTGCACATTCGTCTACGCCTTAGCGATTCAACTGCTGGTCTAGATTTACAACTTCATCTTTTCCAAACTTGCTGTCTATTAAATGAGATCTGCAATTTTAGGCAACCCATTAGCCCTCTTTAGTATTGGTTGAGTTTCAAGAATTAATAATCATGCAGTCTAAAAACAAGTAATGACATGTAAATCGAGCACCAAATGCTGAGAAATGATTGTTGTAGCAGTTACGCCTCAAAGTTATGAGGTCAGTGTTTAAAGCAGACTCCGCACATTAAATATATTAACCCCTCACTGTTCTGCGGCCAGAAACGTTAACCCTGCTGGTCTAATGACATGTCCAAGATTGCAAGCAACTGTTTAAAAAGTAGACAATCTGCAGAGAGGCCCACATAATTCACTTGGCCAGCTGTAATTCACTTGTGGGATCGTGGTGTACTCAAATATGCTGCTGTGTTTTTCAATGTAATTGATGCAACCTCACTTCAAAACCTCTTCACAGTTCACAAAGTCCATTTGGTGCATTCTCCCAAACTGTACTGCTTTATAATGGAAGATCTATGTTCATAGGAGACCTGGAAGTCCACTCAAAAATGAGCTGTTAATGTCTTAGACTAGATTATATAACAGTTACAGTGGTTTTGTATAACACTGCCTGGTCTGAGCAAACCATTTTATAAAATCTAATCAGATGTTGTTACGAATCTGTCTTTAGCACAATGTAAGTGGCAAACTGTGAGGTTGACTTGTCTTCTACCCAAATCCATTCTTTTCAACAATCTCAAAAT
This sequence comes from Raja brachyura, assembly GCA_963514005.1. The sequence continues at coordinate 109,575 of CAUPSL010000911.1, forward strand.
TGGAATTCTTCACCCCCGCCACCACCCTGTCTTGCCAACATTCTTATAAAGGCACAAGCTTAACGTCACATAAACAGTACTTTCTTACCCGATCAGAAAACAGGCCAAAGTTATTCCGGTCCCTTCAGGAACAATGTTTATTGACAAAAATCCAGTCTACCCACTCAGAATGAACCCACAGTATATCCCCCATAACCCTGATGGATTAACAATATAACACAATCATGGCAGACAAAGCTCACCTCCTTCTCTCCTCACGCCATTTGGCAATTTCTTCTGAAGTATCCAGTTTAATTCTCCTTGCTCCTGGCCCATGCGCCTGTTTGGAAGAGGAGAGCAAACAATGTCCTCAGCAATTTTATGGATAATATCCATTATCTTTCCCAATGAATTTCAGAACAGATGGAAAAGAACAAAATTCAGCAGAGTGAAGTCCATTTTAATTCTTCACTAAACACAATGTTAGATCGTAGAACACTTACATTTCTCCAATGAATCTGAACCAGCTTCTCATGGGCATTGAAACTGCAACCTTGAACTTTGCACTGACAGAAGAGATAGAGAAATTTAGATTAATGGAATATTCAAAGTTGCATCTTCTGTTATTACCTTGCCAAATCTCTTTCCTTTTCATTCATGGATTTTACATAAATTGATCTCTCCTTTTTCACTTTAACAAAATTGTTGTTAAGGTAACTCCTGAACAAAATAAATGAAAAAAATATATAAACACACACGTATTTGCAGATTGACAGTTTCTTCATTAGTAAGGGTGTCAAAGCTTACGGGAAGAAGGCAGGAGAATAGGGTTGAAGGAAAGATATATCAGCCATGATTAGTTTTAAAGATACGGTGCAAAAACAGGCCCTCCGGCCCACCGAGTCCACGCTGACCAGCGATCCCTGAACACTAGCATTATCCCACATACTAGGACCAATTTTTTTTTTACCAAAGCCAATTAACTTACAAACCTGTGCGTCTTTGGAATGTGGGAGGAAAACGGAGCAATCTGAGAAACCCCATTCGGAGAACGTACAAACACTGTACAGACAGCACCCGTAGGCAGGATCGGACCCAGGTCCCTGGTGCTGTAAGGCAGCAAGTCCACCAGTGCGCCACCATACCGCCCTAATGGTAGAGTAAGATGGGCGTAGACTTGATGGGCCAAATGGCTCAATTCTGCTCTTATGTCTTAGGAACTTAAATCACTACCTTAAAAATAGGTTTTTCAATTGGCAAATGGAAGGAGATTGGAGCAAAAACAATTTGAGGAAACAGCAGCAAAATAACCAAAAGATTCTTGAAAGGTTAGAATAGGCGCAGAGGCTAAATAACCTGGGCTCTAATGATTCAGGTAATTTTATGGGTACATTTTCATTCCCTGAAGCCTTTTATGACACATTTGTAGAACACAAAAAGAGCTCACTCACAGTGATCAGCTCACTTGGAATAGTAAAATACCCCACAGGAAATTATAAAGAAACAAACTGAAAATAAGGATTAAAAAGTGATTTAAGCATAACTAAAAGTTAAGAAAGGAACAATAATAAAAAGGTAGAAATATTTGAAATTAAAGTACAAAAAAGTTAAGGATAAATCAGGGAGAGAGGTCTGATTTTTGTTTAAAACATTTTGTCGTGTAGTTCAGTCAGAGATGAATTAGTCTACATGATGCTCTGTGTGCAAGCATGCAACATACAGTCAATGTCAGACTAAGATTACAAAGGCAGGCCTGCAATTTGACAAGCATTACAGCGATGTTTCAGGTATATTGTATGATAAATGGAAGAAATCTAACAGGAACTTCTGCAAATGCAGCCGAGTGCAAAGACCATGTGTTGCTCTCTGTGGTTTCCTGTCCTTCAAAAGGAATGTTGTCTTGCAGCCTTCCCTATCAATCAATGAATTGACAAGAAGCTTCTCAGGTATTCGTATACTTTCCACAACTCAAGACGTCCTAAAGTGCTTCACTGGCGGGCAAAGGACAATGTTGACGAAACATTGAAATTAATGTAGGAAAATGCATTGATTAGCTTGCAAACAGTAATAAATAAAACTGCCGTGCAATACGTCCAAGTAATCAATCTACCTTGGCATGGAACAAAAACAGAAATATTACACAAAAACACAAGAGTTATCCTCTACACACTTCTTTTCAACACCCCGCCCTCCCATTATCACCTAGTTTATTTTCCCTCCCTCACCCACTCAATTTGTTCATCACCCACAGTCCTCTCCCTGGGTCCCCTCAACCCACACAGTCCTCTGCCTCGGTCCCCTCATCCACCCTACCTCCCTTATGCGTAGGGGGCATAGGGGGTGTCGTCGATTATGGCTGCCCTGCCAGCAGCTGTTAGCCTTTTCACGGTTTTTTAATTTTTAGTTAATTAAAAGTGTCTGGTTTGGAGGTCTTTTAGTCTTTTTATGTAGGGGTTGGGGGAGAGGGGGAAACTACTTTTCACAGTCCTACCTGGTCGGAGATGCGGCTTTTCTCCGAGCCGTGTTTTTGACCCTTCCTTGCGGCCTACCGGCAGTCTGGAGCGGCGTTTCCTACCGGGACCGGCCAGGACTTTAGCTCCTGAAGGCGGAGGCACAGCGCTGAGGCACCATCGTGGAGCGGGCGATGCCTTGCCCAGGTCGCCGTGCAGTGAGCTCCGGAGAGCTCTGACCGCCAACTTCAACATCGTGGAGCGGCGGTCTGCGGAGCTCCCAGCCGCGGGCGGCGCAGAGTTAGGAACACCGTGGAGCCTGGGATCTCACGGAGGTCGCCAGGGTCGGAGCTTCGACCAGCGCGACCCGTGGACTTCGGGAGCTGCGAACTCCGGGGAGGAAGTGGCCACTCCAGGCCGCTGAGAGGGTTCACCCGACGCCAGAACTCCATCATCCGGCGAGTGGGCCTGAAGCATCGGGCTGCCGTAGCAGCGACTGCAGAGGCCTCAATATGGGTGAACTGGGGATGGGACTGGACTTTGCTGCCTTCCCCCACATTGGGAACCATTGTGGGGGGATATTTTTATGTTTATTGTTAAATTCTTTAAAGTTGTGTATTATCTTTATTCGTGTGCTGCATTGGCAAGTCAAGTTTCACTACACCAATTAGTGTATGTGATAATAAATGTCCTTTGTCCTTTATTTGGTTTCATGATCCACCTTCCTTTCTATCAGTTTCCATCATCTGCAGCCCTTTGTTGCCGATCATCTCGCTGCCCTGTTGACATTTCAACATTTAACTCCTCCATCTGACACCATCTGCCCATCAACCCCTCCTCGCTTGGGTGCTGCTGCCACTTACCAACTCTTGCCCCATCCATTTACACTGACCATCACCCCTCTGCTCTTTCGGTCCAGTTGAAGAGTCCCAAAATGTGGACAGTGCATTTCCCAACACAGTTTCCGGCCAACACTCCGAGTCCGTTAGCAAATTGCTTGATGCTTCAGAAATGTTACACTATCAAGTGAGATGCATCTCTGCAGCACCTCAAGTAATTAAAATATTAATTGCTCCACGATTTTAATTCCCCGAAGATTGTAAATTTAAATTTTGCTACAATTTGAAGTACTTAAAGATCTGATCATGTTACATCACTTCTCTTATTCTGACAAAAACTATTTTACATTCTAGGAAATGTTTATGGAATTAAGATGTGCACCTTTTAATTCATGGCGTGTTGTTTGAGAAACTTTTAACCTGCTCCATGATATCAATGTTGGAGGACACCACAGCTGTTAGAAGACAGTGTTGGGAGAAATGAAACCTCCACTGCTGATAAAATCAATAGGGCAATCTTTTTCTAAGCACAGTGGGACATCTTTTGACAGCAACATCTGAACCAAAGTGTAAATAAATATCAGAAAATATACCAAAATCTGTTCATATCTGCACTGCAATAGCTAATTTCAAATACCACACAAGCTCCGAACAAGAAGGAATTTCCTGGGGTCAGTCCATACTGTTGCAAGAAGCAGTCAGAGTAGGTTCAAATATTTCACTCTGCTGAAACATTAAAAGAGACCTGCTATAAATATTGCATGTGTGGTATTAATTTCATTTTATTCAACTGAACCAGGTCTGCTACATCCTTTGCTCAGCGACAACATAAGCAAAGTTTGAAAGCAAGGTGTTGAAGTCGTAATTTAAAGGCAATGCATGATCTCCCAGCACTGAAACACCCGTTTAGTCAGAGCTGGTTACTCAGATGAGACATTAAATGTTAGGTGGACAAATAGATAGAGTGACATAATTCAAAGAGTGGCGATGCCTTCCTGACCCATTGATTTACAATTAGAATTAGAGCATAAGAGGGGGAGGGTCTTCGACCCACGTCCACGCACCCACCAAGCATCCATCTATGGTAATCCTACTTACTAGCACTTGGGCTGCAGCCTTTTGTCTTGGTGATTCAAGTACTAAGCTACTCAAAAGTAGTACGTTGTGAATACTGTGCCATATCTCAGAACAATTCCAAAATTGCAACCATCACCTGCTTCCTTAATGACCTACATTTTACACAAAGTGGTTGTGTATCAATCATCAGTGTTTAATTCACTCGCCGTGCCTTCATGCAGCAAATCCCAAATAGCAAACAATTTAGTTTGAAAGTGGTAATAAAGTAATATTTTCAGCGCTCGATGAAAAGATGATGATCTCCAACAAGTGAGTGCCCAACTATTACCATTTCACATTCAATGTCTTTACCAGGGCAGAATCCCCCATCAACATTTTGGGTACAATCAATAATTATCAATTCAAATAAACAAGCTACCTAAGCATCCTGGCCAAAAGAGGTAATTGGAATCTAGTAATTCTTCAGATGGTTCAACTCATGATTCACCAAAACCTCCTGACTATTTACAAGACACGCCAAGGCTGCGGTGAAATACGATATTTCTGGTTGGGTATAGTATTCAGCAGCTCAACACCTTCTTAAACAAAGCAGTCTAATTGATGAGCCAAATCTAATTTGATGGTGCATGCGAGGCAGCTGGACAAGATGAGAGCCCATGATATCAGAGGGAAGATACAAACATGGACAGTAGAAATAAAGGTGGCCTTTTCTGGTTGCCGGTGACTAGTGGTGTTCCGCAGGGATTGGTGTTGGGTCCACTGCTCTTCACATTCGCCGTGGATTGTCACCTTGTCGTGGTGCAGAAGCTTGTGTGGACCCGAGATCCTGAGAGCGATGCCGTCTGGAACTATGCTCCTGGTAGGGCCACCCATGGCAGTAAGGTCGAGGGGGAGGTCTCTGACAAAGAGCAATCCAACCAAGACCTCAATGGCGGAACAGGCGGAGGACGATGGCTGACCTCAGCGGAGCGTCGCAATGGCTGGGAAGGCGGATGAAGGCTGCAGCCAAAAAGGGTCTCCGGTCATCTTGGACTCCATGCCACTGGATCCTGACCCAGATCATTCAAGGACCGAGGGGTGGCTGCCTGGGCTCCAGTCTCCCCACGTTAAACAAAGTCACGCACAGGCGTCCTGCATATAGCACCCTGGAGGGGTGCAGGAAAACACCAAATGCAAACCTCCACTGCCTTGTGGCTATTACTTTATTCAGGAAAGATGAAGACTGGATCCGGCGGAATACGTGGAGGAGACCACCATTTGGCGGTCCAACGGGCAGGAAGGTGGACCCAGCAAAGCATTGTGGAGCTCAATTAGGGCCCAATGTTCACGTAGCACACTGGTGGCCATCCACTGCATCCGGACCTATCGCCAACCGTCTGGAGTATGTCTTCCCACTGGATCCTGATAGACCAGGACGAGAGAGTGAGGCTGATGATTTGCGCAACTCTCCCTCACTTTAATCCAAGCCAAGCGCAAGTCATGACTTCAGGACCCATACCGCCCAACTGGGCGAAGCAGGATCACCGCGGGAGCGCATGCAGCCAGGAAGGGGCGCACCGCAGAAGCTCAGAGGAAACGCGCCGTGCACGGGGCTCGGGCCACTTCAGCTTCTACTGCGGCGCCCACCAAGCTGTGTCCCATATGTGGGCGAGCCTTCCGGGCCCGGATTGGTCTCACCAGACACCTACGGACCCACAAACAAAAACACTGAAGTCATGGTCTTCTTCAACTACGAAGGATGAACAACTCTTCATATTGTATATTACTGATTTGAATTGATGGCTTTGTGGCCAAGTTTGCTAATGATACGAAGATAGTTGGGGGACAGGCAGTATAGAGGAAGCAGGGAGTCTGCAGAAGGACTTGGACATGTTGGGAGAGTGAGTGAAGAAATGGCAGATGAACTACAACGTAATAAAATGTGCAGTTATGCTCTTTGGTTGTCGGAATAAAAGCGTAGACTATTTTCTAAATGGGGAGAGGATTCAGAAATCAGAGGTCCAAAGGAATTTGGGGGTGCTGGTGCAGGATTCGCAAAAGGTTCATTTGCAGGTTGAATCGGTAGTAAGGCAGGCAAATGCAGTGTTAGTATTCATTTCAAGAGGACTAAAATATAAAAGCAGGAATGTTATGGTGAGACTTTATAAAGCGCTGGTCATACTGCATTTAGAGTATTGTAAGCAGTTTTATGCACCATATCTGAGGATGGATGTGGTGGTGTTGGAGAGGGTCCAGAGGAGGATTCTAAGAATGGTCCCGTGGTGGACCAGGTCATTGTATGATAAGCGTTTGACGGCTTTGGGCTTGCACCCACTGGAGTTTAGAAGGATGAGGGGCGGACCTCGTTGAAATTCAGCAAATAGTGAAAGGCCTGGATAGAGTGGATGTGGAGAGAATGTTTCCACTAGTGGGAAAGTCTGAATAAAAGGACATACTTTTAGAAGGAAGGAGAGGAATCCTTTTAGTCAGAGGGTGGAGGATCTGTGGAATTCATTAACACAGACAGCTGTGGAAGCAAAGTCATTGTGCATTTTTAAAATGGAAATTGACAGGTTCTTGGTTAGTAAGGGTGTCAAAGCCTACAGGGAGATGGCAGGAGAATATGGTTGAAAGGAAAAGATAGATCAGCCATGATTGAATGGGGGAGTAGACTCGATGGCCCGTGGCCTCATTCTGCTTCTATAATTTATAATTCAGCCACAAGCTGTTGCCAGGAAATGGGATAAATCAGTTCCTAAGAATGCTTCCTGCAGCAGAGATAGAAAATAAAAATTAGCTTCAAACTTCCCAATATTTTAAATTGAGGCAACTTCTGTTCATCAAGTAATGATTGCAAAGCAAACCACTCCATAATCTGTAGCATCTAAAATTCCCTTTGAACAAACAGTTTATAAGGTAAATACAGAAACATGTGTCATTTATATAGATGTAAAAGTGATACCAAAAGGTGCCATTATATTCTATGCAGAGAAATTCCAGTTGTGTCTGGGTTTAATTCAATGTAACTCTGAATAATCGTGCTAGCCAAATAGAACAAGTTGTCCTACAACTTTAGGCTGTGCACGCCATACGCAATAAGAAGAAGTTCGTGCTAGTGTAGCAATAGCACCTCCAATCACGCAGGACCCTTTCAGTACTACAATGCTCACAACAACTTAGTACAGTTTGGCTTTTGAATCTCGGCCCAGAATGAATGTTGCAACAAAAATAAGATACTTTAATTGTACTTTAAATTGAGGTGAATGTAAACTTCTATTATGCTGCAGGCTCTCTGTTCAACAACACATATTCTTCTTAAGACACATGGCAGACTAGAACACAATAAACCAAAGCAGATTCAAGCCAGCATTTACTCCATTCCAGAACCAATTGGTAGACACCATATTATGACCAGCCTTCAAGTCACAAAGATATCCCTTTCACCTGCAAGTATCTGATTGCGATTATTGAAAGTGAAAATGAAGAAACAGAATCTATTTTTTTCTTTATGCAGCTGGAAGAATGAGCAAGGACAGGAACTCATTAACATTCCATTCCACAAGGCACACCTGCATCACACTAGGATGGTGTCCTAGGCCATGGTAGAGAGGTAGACAATCCCAGAGGAAGAAACGGGTCCATATGTTCTTAAATCGAATCTTGTCTACAAGGCAGAAATTGCACAACAATCTTTTGAAATGGTAATCATAGCACTACAGTATTTGTAATGAATGGCATCAAACACATACAAGAAAGAACAATCAACAGAGAGCGAGAGAGCAAAGAGAAAAAAGGAGAAGAGAGGAATTAACACATTTACATATGGAAGGCTTTTGAATTTAATATTACAGGAGCTCATTCTTATATACATGTCCATGTGTCAGGTCTTGCATCAAGTACCTTCGCCTTGAAAAGCATCAGCTATATCACTGTCCCAAAGCTGAAATTGCATTTTAATTAAAAAGAAACTTGTGCTCAATTGAACACGTTGAATGCAAACAATCTTAACTCAATTCATCCTTTGAGCTGCAGCTCCAATCTAGTTTTTTGCATGAAGTCCCCTTTCCAAAACTATTACATTGACACTACAGGGCAGTTCCATAAAATGCAGCAAAAATATCTGGTCACTGGAAGATCTCTACCTTCCCCATTAAGTTATGTTCATGTCCAGTGCTCCACATTGCAGCCTTTCTCCTTCTGATAATTTATCTGATATGCAAGCAACACTTCAGTTAATTATCTCACATAATTTTTAATCTCTATTCCCTCCCCCCACCCCCGCCCCAAACAATTAATAAGTATCACGAATCACAGTTGCAATTGGGAGGCAAGGAAGTGTCCCGACCTGAAATATCACTTATCCATGTTGTCCAGAGATGCAGTTCTGTGTATCTACATTTTGCGGCAAGCAGCGTCTATTTAGTCTCTACATATTAAAAAGAACTCATGGCTGAAACAACAGCCAAGTCCCCTATTGATAATCGTATGATTTACTCAGCAAGTCAGAGCGATTGAAGGATAATTATATAAAGTATACAAAGTTTAGCTTAATCATTAAGAGCAATGCATCTCTAGATGGAATTGGGAACCAAAGATCTTAGAACGGAGCAAGATGGTTCACTCCGCGAAAAAGCCGTAGTGGGTGATAGGTAATCTTCAGCGCCATTTCCGTAACCGGCATCCGTCATGACGTCAAGCTAATTCAGGGAGATTCTACTATATCAGGCTGAGAGATTAAAGGGTAGACACAAAATGCAGCGGGTCGGGCGGCATTTCTGGACAAAAGGAATAGGTGACATTTCGGGTCGAGACCCATCTTCAGACTGAGTCGGGGGAAAGAGGAACTCAAACCACCCCTCCCCCCCTCTGACACAGACACGGAGCGATCGCCAGCCCCCCCCCCCTATTTTCTTCAGGCGTTTTTTTCACATTTCCCTCTTCCCATTTCCGTACTTTTTCGATAGCTGCCATGACCTGTTTGATGTAATTCTTTGCCCTGCTCCTGGCCCGCACCTGACATGCTGTGTGTGTGTATGTTTGTTTGGCAGAGTCTGAGAGAAGAAGCGCCGGCACCAAGAGCCAGCGAACGCGAGGACCGACGGACAAAAGTAAAGCTCACAGAGAGGAATAGGTGAACATTTCGGGACGAGACCCTTCTTCAGACCGAGTCAGGGGAAAGAGGAACAAGAGATATAGACGGTGCTAAGGACAAATGTATGGAAGATATGCCTATATCTCCTGTTCCCTTGACTGCCAGTCTGAAGAAGGGTTCAAGCCGAAATGTGAACTATGCCGCTCTATGATCTTTGCTTTCGGCCGTCTGTCCGCGCACACACAAACACCCCATGTCCGGCAGATCGGTGCGGGCCGAGACCAGGGGCACGGCGAAGGATGACATCAAACGGGTCATGGGAGCTGTCGACCCCAAATATCACCTAGTCCTTTTCTCCAGAGATGCTGCCTGATCCGCTGATTTACTCCAGCCTTTTGTGTCCGTCTACGGTTTAAACCAGCATCTGCAGTTCCTCCCTGTACAAGGTAGGTGCCGTTTTTGTGTGTATTAGTGCGTGTCCAGTTAGATTTGGCTTCCAGTCAGATTAACAATCACGCAAGTTTCCACACACACACTTACTTCAGCAAATAGCGACCAAGGCAGTGCTGACAGTGATGGGGGAAATTGATGAGGGTTTACTGCATTTAAAAAGAAAATTAAGAAAAAATATTTGAAAACACACAAACTGTTCCCCCGCAACTCTCATTACACTGCGAGAGGCATAACTGAAGTCGGGTCGGGTTTACTGAAATGGCGGAAGTTACGCTCCGGTGCGTACTACACGTCAGTCCATTGGATTTCGCAGGAGTGGACCATCTTGCTCCGCTCTAAGATCTTTGTTGGGAACTATCCATTCATTGGCATTTGTGGTGTCATGACATGCAGAATTTTTTAACTACATCTGATGACGTGGCTACCTCCCAGACCCAACTTCCACCTTCACGTCAGGCTACAAATAAATAATTATTAGTGCAAGCAAAGATCCTCTCTCATAGTCTCGCACCCTTTGCAAATCAAAAACTTGTACGTTGTTATTTACCCTTTGATCACAAACCCAAACCATGATAATTAATGTCCCCATTTAAACTTCTCTAGCCTTCTATTTTCCAAACCAGTCAGTAAATCTGTTCTGCATTCTCTCTAAATAAACTTTCTTGATGTCATAAAAGTTTAAAGTCAATATAGAAATCAGAAACGTACTTAGGGAAAGAATTGGACAGGTATTTTAGGCCAAATACTAGATACTTTAATTGGTCTTGTTTCTCTGTATTAGCCCAATTCATGCACACATTTTTATTACAGCTCTCAGCTGGCCTATCCCCCACTACTGACACTGTCTCTCTCTCTCCCCCGCACTACTGCCCCCAATCAATATCCTCTCCTCACATCCACACGTCTCTGGACCTATCGCACTGGCCCAACGCACACCAGACCAATTTGCATGATCCAGATGTAGAAAGGCCACAGGCAGTATACCCCCAAAATGCTGTGACAAATTTTGTCAGCTGGTAAAATTTCACCAACCGCGAAAGATATATTAAACCATTAACATCAATAATGTCTCATTCAAATTACCCATGAAAGACATTACCAATTGGTACAGAATGCAGAATAATATTAGCACTTTGGTTCACTCAGATCTTTGGAGTTCCCAAAATTAGTTGCCTATAGCAATGAGAAAGATAATAGTTTTCAGTAAGTTGGCCTGGACCTCCATTCAGGTCTTCCAATGCCCAGACCATTCACTCTACATTTAGAATTAATTTGGAATAATGTGAAAACATTCAACATTCAAAGCCTCTGATGTTAGCAGGTGCTTACATTGTAATTTAGACCATCCCATCTGGGCTCAGTAACCCTCGTGCACTGATATCTGTAACAGGTACACAAAGACATTTGACAGCATTGGTATTAGCTTACTTGGACATGTTGTGACACATGCTCGTTGTACTTATCCACGTTTTTGAATCCTCGATCACAAGTATCACAGAAGTGCGTGAATATTGGCTCCCTTTTTTTCTTTTTCTTCTATTGGAAAGTACAACAGAAAAACAAGTGAAACATGCAAGAGGGATGATGATAAACCAGACTTTCTAGGCTTGGTTCCCCCCCCCCCCCCCCCCCAGGTAAAAAATATTTATTGGTTATTGCAAACTAACCAACATTAATATAAGCAAGCAGAATTCTGTTTTTTCAGTGAGATTTCAAAGTGATATTGTGCACGGTGCAAAAACATTGCTGAGAGAGGGCAATGATCACACTGTTTTCTACTTTTCTTATTTATTCTTATTTATTCAATGTTCAAGATTGTCTCCCAACAAATTGCAAAAACACAGCAAACTCCCTGTTACATTGAAAACAGCTGCTTGCTTAAAACAGTTGGCTGAATCTAGATGCCTTGGAGTCAAAATGTTCAACCCCTCTTCCAGCACTTCAGCAATAAATCGGACCAACACCAAGGAACACGCGAAAACATTCAGCCCCTCTTGTCCGAGCTGTCATTCTGATCATAAATGATCAAAATATCCTTGGCTAATAAAATGCCATCAGAATCAAAATTAACAATTGACCCCAGTATCAAGTACTATTTGGGGTTAGAAATCCAAAACGTCCACTATGTACTGTGCGGCAAAGTTGTTTCCTAATCACTCTCCAAAGGGCAAAAATGCTGGAGAAACTCAGCAGGTGAGGCAGCATCTATGGAGCGAAGGAAATAGACGTTGCCTATTTCCTTCACTCCATAGATACCTCCTTACCCGCTGAGTTTCTCCAGCATTTTTGTCTACATTTCATTTTCCAGCATCTGCAGTTCCTTCTTAAACTCTCCAAAGGTGTCTCACTTTTGCCACACACTATACCATACAGCCTAAGCTCCCACCAATGGAAAGTATTTCTCAAGCTTTAATTCCCTATACCATAGACGTCTCATTCCATTCAAGTCTAAATCCAATTTCCAAGGTAAATAACCCAAGTTTCTATAGTTTCTCCTTATAATGTATCTTCAATTGTAAACACAGTACTTCTCCCATGGCCAATATATACACTTTAAGGCCTGGAGTTCTGAACTGTTCGGGGCATTCTGGATGGAATCTGAACAATGTCCCAAAGCCACAGAAAAATGTTTGTATCCTATTCCCCTAAATATGAGAGCCAATATTCCACAAGCTTTGATTATTTTCTGTGTACAACCATGATATTTTAATGGGGGGGGGTTACACAAAAAGCTGGAGAAACTCAGCGGGTGCAGCAGCATCTAAGGAGCAAAGGAGATAGGCGACGTTTCGGGTCGAGACCCTTCTTCAGTCTGAAGAAGGGTCTCGACCCGAAACGTCGCCTATCTCCTTCGCTCCTTAGATGCTGCTGCACCTGCTGAGTTTCTCCAGCTTTTTGTGTAACCCTCGATTCTCCAGCATCTGCAGTTCCTTCTTTAACAACATGATATTTTAATGATTTACTTGCACAAATCCATGTTCGTTTTTGGCTTAGAGTGTTTTAATTTGCCATCTGAAAAATAACTTGCTAGCATTTAAAGTCAAAAGTGAATGACCACACATTTGTTTCCACTAAAATCGATTTGGCCAGTTTTACTCAGTCATTTTGGCCCAAATCTACTCAAATTACTTCCCAGTTTCTCCACGTCTATATACCATTGTAGGAAAACTTTGAGAAACAATACTCAAGGAATTTTGGTCAATAGATTTCAAGCTCACTTGTAGTGATGAAAGAGAATTGGTTGTTTTTCAGACTGGATTATGGATTATAGATAATGATGATCCCAAGGACTCTACGCTGGGACCACTGCTTTGTAAATAGTAATCATTTGAAAGCACAGGGTGATCTTTCCAAATTAGTAGATGACACAAAGTCTGAATACAACATGAATATTGTGGAGGAAAGTAGACACAAAATGCTGGAGTAACTCAGCGGGACAGGCAGCATCTCTGGAGAGAAGGAATGGGTGATGTTTCAGGTCGAGAGCCATCATCGGAGTAATAAATTCCACAAAGAACAGGTAGCCTGACAGAATAGGCATGCAAATGGTAAATTTAATTTAATACAAAAGTATTTTCGCAGAAAGGATAGTCAATTCTGGCTAAATGGGGAATTCTCAAGAGAGCATCTGTTCCTGCAGGACTGCAAATCCAAGAAAGTGAAAAGCCACACTGAAAGTAAAACATATACAATCCTGGCAATCATAGGTATTGGCATACACACAAATGTGGAATCTGCACCACATTGAGGAAGAATAGGAAGCTACTGGTGAGGGTGCAGAGAAATTTAGGAAAATGCTTCTTGTTTAATCAGACGAAAGAAATTGTGATTATTTTGTCTGCAGCAAAGCAGATTAAAAGACAGTGAAGCACTAGATCCTGCCTTGGTTAAGTAGGATAGGTAGTATTAATCCATTCTCGTTCAAAACCAGGTGTAACATTTTGCAACATTGGATGAGGAAATCACTTACCACAAAAATGAGCTGCCTACCTAAACTAAATATGCTGCAGGAAGTAGCATCTAGAAATGAAATGTGGGACTTTTGACAATACCTGCTGCTGTTGTTGTCTGGTGTCATATTGATTGGTGTTTGGGGACCAGTGAGCTGATGCTTGCTGGTTCGGCCACCTCTGGCAAAACTGGCCATGGTTACCTGGTTTCATTTAAAAACAAAATGGGGAAGAAGGGAAAAGACGGTTAGGACCTACATGAACATTTAACCAAACTCAAGGGAGAGTCATAAAGCGTGGAAACAGGCCCTTCGGCCCAACTTGGCCACGCAGACCAACATGCCACATCTACACTAATCCGACCTGCCTGCTTTTGGCCTATATCCCTCTAAATCCTATCCCCGACTGATTATTTAACTAAGTTGGCGGATAGAATTGATTGTGTTCGTAAAGAGCTAAAGTGAACAACATGCTGTTGGGAAACACAATTCAATACACATTGTGAAGTACATTTAAAAATCTCACAATGGGTATGTCCTCCACACTGAAGCAGCCCTGGTATGCCACCAAGTTCACATTTGTATCTAGCTCTCGACCCAAAACCTCAGTCTGAAGAAGGGTCTCGACCCGAAACGTCACCCATACCTTCTCTCCAGAGATGCTCCTTGCCCCGCTGAGTTACTCCAGCTCTTTGTGTGTATCTTCTAGCTATCCTAAGTACATTCAAATTGAATATCCCCAGAGGCAATGTGGATTCATTCCACTGCATGCAAAGCATAATTTTGCAAATTACTATACATTCAGTAACAAACCAGCTGGAAAAGTTAGGATGGGTTAAGACTCAAGAGGTGCTTACTTGGTAAAGAAAGTAAAAGTTTCATAATTTCTCTCTCTCTCTCCCCCCCCTCCCCCCTCCTCCCCTGAACCCTGACTGACCTTGCACCAGTAACATCTCCCCCTCCTCCACCTGAATTCCTTCCATGAATTTCACAATGTGCAAATTTTCTATCCTCGAGGTTCAATTTGCAACTCAGCATCCTTTTGGATTCACATCTGTCTTTTCATCTTTGTCCTTTGTCCAACAATCTGCCCATCAAAAAGCCCCTTTGCCTATGTTCAAAACAGGGAATGTAATGCTGAGGTTTTATAAGGCGTTGGTCAGACCGCAGTTGGGGTACAGTGAGTAATTTTGGGCCCCATATCGCAGAATGTGCTGGCGCTGGAAAGGGGCCAGAGGAGGTATGTTTATGAGAATGATCCCAGGAATGATTGGGTTAACATATGATGAGCATTTGAAGGCACTGGGCCTGTACTCGTTTAGAAGGATGAGGGGACACCACATTGAAACTTACCGAATAGTGAAAGGCCTGCCTAGAATGGATATTTCCACTAGTGGGAGAGTCTAGGACCAGAGGTCATAGCCTCAGAATAAAAGGACATTCCTTTAGGAAAATGAGGCAGAATTTCTTTAGTCAGAAGGTGGCGAGTCTGTGGAATTCATTGCCACAAAAGACTGCGGAGGCCAAGTCAATGGATATTTTTGCAGCAGAGATTGATAGATTCTTGATTAGTATGGGTGTCAGGTGTTTATGGGGAGAAGGCAGGAAAATTGGGTTGAGAGGGAAGGATAGATCAGCAATGATTGAATGGCAGAATAGATGGGCCAAATGGCATAATTCTGCTCCTATGACATGAAAATTAGAGATAGGTTACCCAAGCGAAATGTGTGGTGTTGTACTTCCAATTTGTTTGTGGCCTCAAAAAGGTCAGTATGGGAAGGGGTGCTAAAGTGGTTAGCAACCAGAAGATCCAGTAAACCTTGGTGGACTGAGTGCAAGTGATCAGCAAACCTGCTGCCAAGTCTCCCCTTTCTTGATCCGTTTCCACCACAGGAGACTTACTATCGACTGACATCTACTACAAATCTACTGACTCCCAGTTATCTTGACATTTCCTTCCACCCTGCCTCTTGCAAAGACACTGTTCTCTACTCTCAATTCTTACGTCTCCACAACAACGGTTCGCAAGATAAGGCTTTCCTTACAAGGACATCTAAGATGTCTTCATGTCAAAAGCCACATCTTGCAAGCAGTGGTCTTCATTCATTAGTCAACATCGCTTCCCCAGAAATCATAGATGGACCCCTCATCAACATATTTTCTATGTCCCAGAGTTCTACTCTCACTCCCTCTCTCCCCAGACATAGAGTTCTCCTGGTCCTCACTTTTCACCCCACCCACCTCCCACCCAACACATCATCCTCCAGCATTTCAGTCACCTTCAAAGTGATTCCACCACTGATCACATCTTCCCATCTCCACCACTTTCCATCTTCCACAGGGACCACTCCATCCATAACTCCTTGATTCTCTCATCCTTCCCGCCCTGACCACCACCACCTCTCCAGGTACTTTCCCCTGCTATTGGGGGAAGACAATTAGTCTGAAGAAGGTCCCGATCCGAAACTTCACATATCCATTTTCTCCAGAGATACTGCCTGACCTGCTGATTTACTCCAGCATTTTGTGTCTATCTTTACCATGAGCAATACCTCGAAAGATCTGGCGAGTACAAAGTGGATTCCCCTCGCTGCAACTTAACATCATCAACGGTGAGGAGAATCATTTTACCCTGAAACTGGCCGCCGCCGCCACCACCGCCGGAGTTGAGCCAGGAAGTGTGTCGGTGCCCAGCGACCATACCCCAGGGTGGGCCGAGGTTTACACCCGCCGCCCTCCCGTCCCAGGCAGGAGGACACTGCTGTTGAAAAAACGGCGCAGCCGGTGGTGAGAACACCGGAGGTCGCAGCAAGGGGACGGGCGGGCTGAACACTGGCGGCGGGTAAAACCCAAACCCGTTCATCGCTCCAGCAAGCGGCGGGCGCTCACCATGTGCGGCGGGCGCTTTCTTTTCACGTTTATCCCCCGACCAGACCTCCCCCCGGCCGCCGGGGGCGCCCTAGTGGGAGGACCCGACCAGAGTGCATCTTGCAAATGAAGCACAACAGAGTGAGTGACCCAGCGACCCAGCTTCACTCTCCCCCATCATCATCGGTCAAGGTGATCTCATTCTGTTTTGAGAAGAAAACGACGCGCAGGATGCGTTCTGTTGGTTGGATTGTAAATGCCTGTGGCGGCTGTTGAGGAGGAGAGGTCGCGGTCGCGGACGGCGGCGGGGACCGGGGACGCGGGCCCGGCCCGTCATGTCTGAGGAGAGCGCGCCGCTGATCGGGCCCGCGCTGCCGCCCGGCTACAGGTCGCGGGGGCCGCAGGCCGAGGCCCAGCGCCGGCGCCGCCCCAGGCCGACACTCGATAAAGCAGGTGGGTGGCGGCGCTGCCATCGCCGGCCCGAGCCCGCTCCCTCCCCGGCTGTCTAGGGAGCAACTAATTGTAGTTGCTGCTTTACACCGAAGACCGACACAACATGCTGGAGTAACTCAGCGGGGCAGGCGGGCGGGCAGGCAGCATCTCTGGTTGGAAGGGATGGGTGCCCCGCTCCCGCTCCCGCTCCCCCTCCCCCTCCGGCTGCAGACATCCCACTGTTCGCTGGCAGCTCACGGGCGGGCAAGCGGGCGGGCGGGCGGGTATCACAATAAGGCGTCGAGTCATAGGAGGAGAATCATGCATCAAAGGTTGATTAGAGGTAGGTTCCCAGGCGCAATCTGAAGGAACGGATCGGGGAGCGAGGTACATGAGTTTAGGGACTTCACAGCTGACCGTACAGCAGCCGCCAAAGGTGTGATTGCTTATCGTGTAAACTTAGGAAAAGCAAACAGCGCTGGAGTAACTCAGCATCTCTGGAGAAATGGCTTCTGAGGAAGGCTCTGGACACGAAATGTCATCCAATCCTTTTCTCCAGATATGTTGCCTGACCCCCTGGTCAAATCCAATTAAAAAAAAACTCCCCTTCATTGCTAAAAAGCCGCTGAATGCAGATTGAATTCCCCACAGTTCATGGCACAATTGGTGCCATAGAGTCTAAAATCTATGCTACTGACATCAATTTAAAGGTACACAGACACTCAACTTTCACCTGCGGTCTCTGACTGAAACTAGCCATGGTGGCCAGACTATTATTAGATGGAGCCATATTTGGTATCTTGAGAGCCTCACCATCACAATAGTTAAATTAATTCACTTCACATGCTCCAACTCAGACCTCAGCATCAAGTCCCCCTAATATCGGGGCCATTGACACTTCACGCTGCCTTGGGAAAGCAAACAACATTATCATTATTTTATCTTTTGTACTACCTTTTGCACTTGTGTATGATTATGATCTGCCTGGATGATATGCAAAAGTTTTTCTCTATCTCGATACAGAGACAACATTAAACTAATACTAATACAAATTACTTATATCTGATGATGTAGAAAATTAGCCAGGTATGTTCTTTACTGGATGTTCTACGCTCGCTTTGATAGGGAGAACATTGATGTGCCTTCCCGAGCCCCATACACCCCAATGGTATCATAGTCAAAAGATCCTTCGGAGGGGGGGGAAGGGAAGGGTGAACCCTCGGAAAGCACCTGGACCTGATGGTATACCTGGTCGAGTTCTCAAAACCTGTGCAGACCAATTTTGCTGCCATTTTCAACCTCTCATTATTGAGGTCTGAGGTTCCCACCTGCTTTAAGGGGGCATCAATAATACCAGTGCCCAAGAAGAATAAGGTGACGTGCCTCAACAACTATCGACCAGTGTCACTAATGTCCGTGGTGATGAAGTGCTTCGAGAGGTTGGCCATGGTGCATATCAACTCCTACCTCAACAAGAATCTTGACCCATTACAGTTCGCCTACCTTCACAACAGGTCAACGGAGGATGCGATCTTACTGGCTCTCCACTGCGCACTCTCAACCACAAGAGTCAAAAACTGAAGTTCCTGGGCATGCATATTTCCGAAGATCTTTCCTGGACCCAGCACACTGATGCAATTATAAACAAAGCACATCAACGCCTCTACTTCCTGAGAAGATTATAGCGATTCGGTATGTCAGAGAGGATTCTCTTGAACTTCTACAGGTGTACAGTAGAGAGCACATTGACTGGTTGCATCATGGTCTGGTTCGGCAACATGAATACTCGGGAGCGGAAAAGACTGCAAAAAGTTGTGAACACTGCCTAGTTCATCATCGGCTCTGACCTCCCCACATTGAAGGGATTTATTGGAGTCGCTGCCGCAAAAAGGCAGTCAGCGTCATCAGAGACCCACACCATCCTGGCCACACACTCATTTCACCCCTGCCATCGGGAAGATGGTACAGGAGCCTGAAAACTCTAACGTCCAGGTTCAGGAACAGGTTCATCCCTACAACCATCAGGCTATTAAACACTACAACCTCATAAGCTCTGAACTTCAATCAACCATAATTATTATTTTTATTGCACTACTATTGTTTGTTTTTTGAATATGTGTCTATGTATATATGTGTGTATATATATTTATGTGGATATATATATATTTGTGTTTTTAAATTTGCGCAAAAACGGTACCCTATATTGCTAGGATTTTCCCGCCACCTTACTCACCGTTCCCCTCTGCTCCAAGCGCACCAAGATTTGTTCCGATCGGTGGAATATTACAAAAGTTATGAAGGTTTAAAAAAAGCATGAGATCAGCAGATTGGTCTTCTCGCCTGTCATTCACCATGACGGTAGCGCCCCTTCCGGCACCCGCTGTCAATCACCGGGGCGAGGAGAATAAAACCCCGGAGGCGGGGCCGAGTCCAGAGTCCGTGAGTGAGAGATTCCAGCCCCGCAGCCGCCCGGCCCGAGAGTCGCCCACACAACCCCTCCCCCCCTACACATCTCCTCCCCCCTACACAACCCCTCCCCCCCACCACAACCCCTCCCCACCCCCATATGGCAAGTCACATTGCTTCACAAAATACCCACGAGGAGTGCAATGAATACCATCCATTTGCCTTGATGAATGCAAACAGCTCAAGGGGCTTGATCCTTTCGAAGACAAAGCAACCTTGTGGATTGATATCCCATCCACTGCCCTGCACATTCATATCATGTGTCACAGCAGCACCATGGCTACAGTAACTCACGAAAACCACAACCACTACTACGAAGAAAGGCAAGGGCTTCAGGTGCCACCACTTGACTTTCAAATCACACACAGTATTAATTTGGAAATATTTTGTCATTCCTTTATTTACTGGTTTTAAATCCTGGAACTCCCTTACACAATAGCATAGATGACTACCATCACTAAAAAACTGTAGAGGTGTTCAGAAGGTAGCTCATCAACACCTTCTCATGGACAATTTGGGAAGGGCAATAATTGCTGGTCTTGACAGCATTTCTAGACCTTTTTAAAAAGCATTATATTTCATAGTGTGAGATGTGTAGGAAAGAACTGCAGATGCTGGTTTAAATCGAAGGTAGACACAAAATGCTGGAGTAACTCAGCGGGACATGCAACATCTCTGGAGAGAAGGAATGTGGGACATTTCGGACCGAGACCCTTCTTCAGACATGCCCTCCTACTTAAGATAGACATGAAATGCTGGAGTAACTCAGCGGGACAGGCAGCATCTCTGGAGAGAAGTAATGGGTGATGTTTCTTGACCCGAAACGTCACCCATTCCTTCTCTCCAGAGATACTGCCTGTCCCGCTGAGTTACTCCAGCATTTTGTGTCTATCTTCTGTTTAAACCAGTATCTGCATTTTATTCCGACACAGATCAATACTACATGGTGGATTAAACATTGAGTCCCTCTTTTCAGAGACAGCCTGACTTAATGAGTATTTCCAGCATCAACTGTTTCTGTTTTAGATTTCCATGGTATTTGGAATATTTAATTCCAAGCTCTTGTACCATGTAACTATGTTTCTGTAATGGCCATTAGATCAAACCTGTAGTTGTACAGTGGTGGCTCAGTGGTTAAATTATCAGAGTAATAAACCAGAGGAAAGTACTAATAAATCCATGACATGAGTTCAAGTCATACAATAACAGGGAATAAAAAAATGGTCAATTAAATAATCTGAAATTTTAAAAGCAGTTGTCCATAAAATGCCACTTGGTTCATCAGTGTTCATCTGCAGATACAATTGACTGTTCTTACCCAGTCTGTCCTATATGTGACTCAAGACCCATGCAAAATAACAAATTAATGGAAATAGTTTAGTGAGCCTTTCGGTTGTACCACACCTCAAACATTTAAATGTTAAAGGATAATACTGAACCAAAGACCCCATATCGATTGAACACAGCAAAGTCACTGCCAGCCAAAAAAAACACAAAGTGCTGAAGTGACTCAGCGAATCAGGCAGCATCTCTGCAGAACATCGATAGGTGACGTTTTGTGTCGGGACCCCTTCATATAAAGTTCTCCTCCTCACTGTCAGCCAAATTAGACCGGCATCTAACTTGGAAAAAACACTGTCAAACCACTAAGTCAAAGTAGTACTTGCAGAATCATACCTCACGGTAAGTGCCACAGTAAGGACAAATCCAACAGAGATAGTACAATGGAGACACAAGTAACTGCAGATGCTGGTTTACAAAAATAGAACAAAATGTGCTGAAGTAAGTCAACGGGTCAGGCAATATAACTGGAGAACATGAATAGGTTAAATTTCAGGTCGGGACCCTTCTTCCCGAACAAATATGTGACATGAATCACCTATTCATATTCTCCAGAGATGCTGCTCGATCTGCTGAGTTACACCAACATTTTGTGTCATTTTTAGAGATGTTAGTCCAGTTGTATTATAGGCAGTAAAGAGTAACTCTGGACATTTGATTGATTTTAGATCCTCCCCCTCTCCACACAGAAGTCTCATGGCATTGAATTAACAACAATGATATCCCAAATTGAGGAAGGGTCTCAACCTGAAACATCATCTATTCCTTTTCTCCAGAGATGCTGTCTGACCTGCTGAGCTACTCCACCTTTCTGCGTCTATCCCAAAGGGTGGGGCGGTTGGGGAGGAGGGGGGGGGGGGGGGTGAGTGGGAGGGTCATAATTGAACAGAAACTTAATTGGACCAGCCATATAAATATTCTGGCTGGAATAACTGAGTGACTCACTTCCTGATACCCCAAATTCTTTCCACCATCTACAAGGCACAAGTTAGAAAAGTGATGCCTTGAAGATGAAGCTAGCCACCGTCCATGACAAGACTGCTCATTTGATTGCTACCTCATCTACCATCCTAAACATTTATTCCCTTCAATATCAGTGCGTCATAGCAGCAGTGTGTGCACTCCACAAAACACTACGGTTACTCACTCAAGCCACTCCAACAGTACCAAATACACCTGTGACCTCTTGCATCAAGATGGTTAGCAGCAAGTGCTTGTATCTCTTGTAATAAACAGCCCAATGCCAGCAGTGCCCGCATCCTGAAAAATGAATATAAACAAATGCTTATCTTATTTGTGCCATTAATTTATCTCTCTTGTTGCAAATGGATTGTGCTTTTTGATAAAGAACCATTAATTTTAACTTTTTATCATTTTCTCCGTTATGATCTTATTTATTGATGCACTATTACCAACATACAGTCTGTCTCTTCCTGTCACACTTGACTCATCATTCCTAAATTGCTACACTGGTCATTGACTTTGACTGTGATATGTAATTTATAGCTATAAATCTCTGAAGCTCGTGCCCTGCAGTTTTTAGTTTAAAACCCTCTCTGTAACTCTAATTATTTGATAAATTAGGTCTTTGACCCACCAAAGTTTGTTTTGTGCCCCTTGCACATGACCTGGCGATAGGGAAATCGTGATCTGAGGAGTAATGCACTTTAATTTTGACCGCAAGTGCACCGACTGTCAGCTGAAGCTTTTTCTTAGTTTTACCTGTGGAATTGGTAGAGTTGGCCACTAAGAATAAAACCACCGTCTCGAATACCACCCCAGCTACCAGCAACTGTCCTTAACTTTAACAGCAGGCAGTCTATTGGGTACATCTTCAAGGTTCCTTTCAACCCTCCCTACCTGAGTGATCTCCGATACAACTGTGCCTCGGTGAGATTACTCTTATTTGGAAAGATTCACAACATTCTGTTTTGGCAACCTGTCTGGTTGGCAATTAAATTCTTCCTTTTCCTAACCAGTAAACAAATTGAACCATCTTTAATCGTCATCTGCCATCTGAATAACATTTCCAGATAATTTACCTCTTAATATATTGCTATCTGCATCTCAAACTCTATCTCAGCAACTCTGAGGCGAGGTTTCTCAGAGTAGAGATGCTGCAAATATGATTATTTAGGATCACTGGTCTCCATTAACTTAAATGTGTTGCAGTAATGTCACATATTATTTTCTGCTTTCCTTATCAAATCATGTTTTGTATATTTAATCAGCTTCTATTAATTTCATAATTTTAGTTTGAATGAAATTAATTTATCTAATAAAATAAGATAGTTTCTATCTTTTAGTTTAAACATTCCAAACTTGATGAAAACAAATACAATACTAACCTACTTTTGTTTTGTTTATCTAACTAAAAAACATACCTTGGCACTGGTCTCTAATTTATTGTATCCCTTTATCTCTAACTCAATTGATGCACTGTTTATCCTAACCACATTCACTTAGCTTCTTTGCTGCCTATCTTTGTTCCCTATCCCCATCACAGCTGGGGTCCTGCCACTCCCACATGGATGTTTATCAATCAAACAGAAAATTAAGAGTATGTAGACTTGAATGTATCCATAAACAAGATCAAGTTCCTGCTATAAACAGGATCAAACTCCTGCTGATGTGCTTAACTGGGGAGCAGAACTATTAAGCGAATTGCTGAGTGTCAGAGACTTCAAGGTTGATAGAGGACGAGTGAGGGAGAAGTTTCAATTTCTGATCAACATCCGCAGTGCCGACTGAAGACTATACTTTATAACTGTGTTTTAAGCTAGAAGGAGAAGAATTTTTGATACAACATTATATAACAGTTGCAGGACCAGCATTACCTCCGGGATTTCGGTCAACTGAAAGTTCAGAAAGTTCAGATAATGATGAAGTTATCGACTGCACCAGTGAGAGGAAGCAAAGCTCAGCCCAAGACTTAAGGAAACCTAACAGAATAGCTATGGAGGAGAGTAACGGCAAGTCAAGAGACAGGTAAAGCATGGATGAGTTGATGCTTGATTTGATCATGTTGAAACTATGGTTGTATGTACTTTCTCTCAATTGACTACCTGAAACGCGTGCAGTTGTGATTGTGTGCTGCTCACTCTTCATGTTCCCATGTATAACATGAATTCTGTGCCGATATGGTGAAGCCAGATGCAGATCGCACACTGTGCAGCGTTGCAATCTGTGTTGATCTCGTTTGTGGGTAAGATTAGGTTGATCTAGTGTTAAGGTGTGGATTGGTGAACCCGGATGTGACCTGGACAAAGTGGCAATTAATGCACCATATGGACCATGTGCTATGCATTTAACGACGTGGCAGTACGTTGCAGATAGTGTTATGTGAATTACATGTTTTTATATTTAAGCCCACCTAACCTTTCATCATTGTCTAGTGTTGTTTGACTAGTATGGATGTCAAGGGTTGTGGGGAGAAGGTTAGGGGAGAGAGAGATAGATCAGCCATGATTGAATGGCGAAGTAGACTTGATGGGATGAATGGCCTAATTCTGCTATCACTAATGACCTTATGACCATATGGCAAATTGCTCCTTCTAGATTTCTAAACCTTATTTGAACTGTTTTCAATGTTTTAACTCCCTTTACATAATAAGACCACGCTATTCTATATGTAATTTTCACAGTGCCCTATTTAATAATGTCCTATATATTACAGGTTAGGATAAGGTCACAAGCCATAAAAAGTCAATTAATAGTGAACCTTGACTGAGTTATTCAAGGCTATTCAGCTATGGCTATCATCACACTACTCAATCCTTGCCATTATGTGCGTTCCTGTTAACAGATTATTATGCTTTCTCGGAGCTGGATGGCAGGAAGAGAGAAACAATGAACCCATAGGGCAGAGTGAGACAACAAGAATTGGGGGAGGAAGGAATGGAGAAGGGAGGGGGGAGGAAGAGATGGGGTGAGAGCTGAGGGAGGGAGGGGTGGAGGCAGGGGGAACGGAGGGAGGGAGGCAAGAAGCAAGAGCTGGGAGATGGAGCAATGGAGCAAAAGCTAAAGAGGGCTGAAGCGAGAGAGCGGGGGAAGGAAAGAACAAGAATTGAAGGCGGGGGGTAGTGAGAACGGGGGATAGAGAGAGTGAAAAAGAATAATAAATAAGGGAGTGACAAGTTATTGGGTCAGGAAGAGAAAGGGATAAAGAGAGCCGAGGGGAGAGAGACAACCCAAGTTATTAGATGACAGACAGAAATTACAGGGAGAGGGAAAGACAGCAATAGTTGAAGACAAAGAGAGACAATAAGACAATCCTCGCACAATCAGGAACCTCTACTATCATCAACATCATCTGTTAAATAACTATTTGCGGAAAGGTTTGCTGTTTCTACTTTGGCCTTGATCAAAAACAAATACCCCAGATTTGAAGCATGTCATTCTTGATCCCGAGGGGCTAACTAAGAAGATGTTGCTGAGTGCAGCATTAATTATGTGGAGATGCTAGTGTGGACAGTCTGGTGGTGAAATTTCTACATATATCTGTTACAATAGTTGCACCATCAATAATGACAGTACAACATTAACGGTTCTGAGTTGATGTTGCTGTATATAGTACATTGCAAGATGATCTTGCTGACATCAGCTTTTCTATGATGATGCTAACTACAGTAACACCTGCAGGAAAATGTGGTTGTCTGATGTTGCTCAGTTCATCGTCAGTTGCATGGTGTGTTGCTGCATTGGGTGTAAGTTGTGTTGTGTTGCCTACTGCAGTAGTTGTAACATTTGGCATACAGCAGCATTTGTGTGGTGCTGTATATAGATCAGTTGTATTATGTGGTAATGGTGCTACTTACATCATGAGTTTAATCTTGATGTTGTTGCATCCTGTGGTGATATTGCATATACAATCAACTACATGATAATGGTTCTTCATTCAGTGTCAATTCTGTTGTAATGTTGCTACTTATAGTGTCAATTCTATGATGTTGCTGCTAAACAGTATAACTTGTGTGATGCTAATGCTGCACTCGGCACTGGTTGACTGATGGCGATGCTGTGTTGAGTATCAATTGTGTTGTGATGTAGCTCTGTTCACTCTCAGTTGCATGTGATGGTGCTGAATACAGCCCCAGTTGTGCGGTGTCTAGTGATGTCATTGCGTAATAGTGTCATTTGTGTGATAACGCTGTGTTTATTTGTATGGTATTGATTCCATAATAATGATGATGTCTCTTTCCCCAAGATGCAAGCAACCTGCTGCTCCCCAGATTGAAGCTCCCCAGGTTGAAGATGATAGCGATGATGGATTTTTTGGTCCTGCTCTTCCCCCTGGATTTCCCAAGAGAGAGCAGTCGCCTGAATGGTAAAAAAAAACATTTAATTAATGGTAGAACACAAAGTGCTGGAGTAACTCAGCGGGTCAGGAAGCATCTGCGGAAAACAAGGATAGGTGACGTTTGGGTTAGGACTCTTCTTAATGGAGCTGTTATTATATTACTTTGCATTAGTTCTAGGCCTTTTGCCACAAAACATCAAAAATGGCAAATTGGCTTGTAGATAACAGTGATGAATTATCATTTATTCTCAGTTGAGATGAAGTGGGGAATCTTGTTGAAGCATATGCAACAATGATTGAATATTTTGAGAAACATTTTGGCTAAATAACATGGACTTCCCATGGACCTAAACGTAAAGCTCCCCATTGAGGATCAAGCATTTGTGTTGAAGGTACAGCATTTATTGTGATAATGATTGGATATTAATTTAGTTGTTGGTTAAGTGGTGAATATTGAGCAGGAGAATTCCACTATGACATAATTTTGCAACTGCCATATTAGGTCTTAAGTTAACTCTTATAGCAAAGCCTCAACCTTAGCAGTCTAGGCTTGAATGGCTGCCACCCCAACCACACGTGAACACTTCTTACATCCCTGTTTCCCTGATGATAGGTTAGATTCCAACGAGAGAGCTGGCAAACCTAGAGCATCACCAGATCTACTAACCTGATGTAGGAAACCCTTACACGTTGCTAAGACTGATTATGAAAGGAGAATTAGACAAGGTTGTGAGGACTCACTTGTTCTTATTTTTCAGTCCTTTCATAGGACCTGCACTACCGCCTGGCTTCAGCAGGTCAGATAAAGAAACAGAACTAGCTGTGCCCTTAACGTTAAATGTGCAGGTAAGTAGGATTTACAAAGCCATCCCCTCTTCATTTAAAAAAAAATGCAGCCAATCATCTTTTACTTTGCCTTCACAGGTGCAGAATGTTATTCCTGTCATTTTTCTACATTACTTTGCTGCGACTGAGCAGTGAAAATCCAGATCATTCTTCCTTTGAACTTCCTTTTAATATAACAGTGTTTCCAAAGCTATTTTATAGCAGTTTAACAACAGAGACAGAAAACAAACAGCAAGAAGAGATTTTCTTTCTTCTGATTCCTTCCATTGTTTGAAATGGAGATGGACTCAGATGAAGTGAAATTAATTTCTGTGGGGCTTAGTTTTTGCTAGCCACAGAGCAGTATTTGCAGAGATTTGCGATGTACGCTGATATAATGGATACATGAGATGCATTTAGAGTTAATTAAGAAACCAGGAAAGGATGTAAATTGTAAGCCATTCTGGTGCTATACTGAAAAGGCCATTGTATAATAATGTGAATTGTAATTGTTGGCTGACCATTTGGCTATCAGGATCATCACCTGTACTTGATGGTATCTGTATACATGTTGTTTCTACTAAGGTTTGGTTAATAGCAGTCAGCCTGTAACCAAGGCTAAATAACTATTATTATTTGATTATATTATTTGAGCAATGTAAAATTATGAGGCTAGACAGGGTAATTATTAAGGGTTAATTTTCTTTAGTAGTCATTTTATTAATGAAGACGCAAATTAATTTAATTGGAGACATATTGAGAGAAAAAGTTCCACTCCATGAGTGGTAGGGTTTGGAACTCACTATCTGCAAGGGTGCTGGCCATATTTCAAAGGTAACTGAGAGAACACTTGACTAATCATAGTCCGCAGGCCTATGGACCAAGATCTAGGATGTACAATTAACCTAGTGACCAGTTTTGTCTGGCAATGACCCACTGGGCCAGATAACCTGTTCTCACATAAATTACCATGAGTTCCATAGATAAGTAATTTTTGAGACAGTAAGGTTATACTGCACCACAATTATGGAATTAAAAGATTTGGAATTAAAATTACTTAAAGGCGCAAGAATAGACTTTCTGGGCATCTTGTGCTTGCTTTGTCATTCAACAAGATTATGTTTGGTCTTTAACTCTTTCATCGGGTGGCGCCTCGCCATCCTCTCCAGCAGCTCTCTGTCCTTTCACCCTTTATATTATTTTTAGTCAGTCTAAAAGTATGTTTCTGGAGGTCTTTTAGTCTTTTTTTTATGTGGGTGGGGGGGGGGGGGGGGGGAACCGTTTTCTCAGCCACTTCTGCGTCTATTTTCCGAGCCGCACCTTTCCCCCCCCCCGCGGCCTACCATCTGGATTGGTGCAGCCTTTCCTGCCGGAGATCAGCCAGGGCTTTAGCAGCGGCATGGCACTGGATTCCATCGCGGAGCGGGACGATGCCTTACCGGGGACCGCCATGTGGAGGCTTGAGTGCTGGGGACTGCTGATTAACACCGTGGAGTTGTGTGCGGAGCTTCCAGCCACGGGCGGCGCTGACTTTAACAACGTGGAGTCCTGGGGACCTCTAGCTGGGGTCGCTAGTGTTGAATCTCCGCCCAGCTCGGCCTGTGGCCTTCGGGAGCCGCAGTCTCCGGCAGGAAGTGGCCGATTCCTAAACTCCAAGCCGTTGAGAGTGTTCTCCATGCCGATGCCGGAGCTCCGAACACCCCGGCGAGAGGACCTGTAATATCGGGCCGCCCGTAGCAGAAGGTTCAAAGGCCCCGACCACAGGTGAACAAATGAGGAAGAGGACTGAACTTTATTGCCTTCCCTCACAGTGGAAAACGTTTGATTCTTGTTTATGTTTAATTCTATCGTGTATTGTGTTCTTTTTATTCGTATGGCTGTATGGTAATTCAAATCTCACTGTACTAATTGGTGCATGTGATAATAAATGTCTCTTGACCTTTCCTGCACTAATCTCATATCCCTTGATTCCCCTAATATCTAAACATCTATCATTCTATGTCGGGTAAAATGGCCGGTGTCTATCGGCAGCGGCCTCTGCAGTCCGTCTGTCTTTTAAAATTTTTTGTCCTGCTAAGTGTATGTTTTGGTTGTAGTTTACATGTTATTTTTAGCTGTGTATATGTGGGGGGGGGGGGGACGGGGACGGGACCTTTTAAATCTCTTCCTTGTACGGGGACCTGACCTTTTCCCTGTCGGTGTCCCCGTTGTCGTTGGGGCCTAGCACCATGGAGCGGCCTCCAACCGGAATGGACCTGGGGCGCCAGTTGCACAGCCTGCAGACTCACCATCGCGGAGCTGGCTGGCTTTGGAGCGTGGAGAGCTGTGGTGGCGCATGGCTGCGACCCGACTTCGGAGCTCAGAGGCTCCAGCGACAGGCCCGTGAACGGTAACACCGGGAGCTCGCGGGTCCCTGTTGGGAGACCGCTTTTCGGAGCTCCCGCAACGGCAACTTCTCCAACTGGAATCGCGGGGTTAAAAACGACCTGGAGCGGGGCCTTACATCGCCCGGCGCGGCTTTAACGGCCACGGGACTTACCATCGCCCGCCGGGGGCTCCAACATCAAGACCCGGAGCAGGGCCTGACATGGCCCGGCGCGGCCTTAACGGCCGCGGGACTTACCATCGCCTACCGGGGGCTTTAACATAGGGAGAAGAATAAAGAACAGGGAAGAGACAAGACTTTGCCTTCCATCACAGTGAGGAGGTGTTTGGAGATTCACTGTGATGGATGTTTGTTTAAAATTTGTGTTAATTGTGTGTCTTGGTTTTTTCTTGTTCGTATGACTGCAGAAACGAAATTTCTGACAATAACGACAATAAACGTTATCTTATCTTTAATATACTCACAACTAAATCTTCACAGGGCTCTTGTATAAAGAATTCGAAAGATTCGTTGCCTTCTCGGTGAAGAAATGTCTTTTCACCCCACTCCTGAATGACCAATCTCTATAATTGAGAATGCGAGGCTTGATTTTAGATACTCCGGCCAGGAGAAACATCTCTGCATCCATGTTGACAAGCCCAGTAATTATTTTTTATACATTTCAACCTCTCATCACCTCTAATTCTTCTTAACTCGAAAATGTATAGGCCGTTTGCTGTATATAATAACCCTTCCCATTTCTCGAGTGAAATGATTGAACCTCTGCTGTGTACCACTCTCTCTATCACGTCAGTTAATGAGATCCAGGGCTCTCACGTAACTTTTTTTCTCTGTTGTCAGCCGGGCAACCTTGGCTGCTTTTTAGGTTGCCAAATGATAGCTCAGATGGTCATTTAAGACGACTTGTATGACGCGTGCGATAATGTGATAACGAAGTGCGTAGTTATCAGTCGGAATTATGCTCAATGAACATTCACATATTATTTCTGCTTCAAATAAAATCACAAACATATTCACCAATCAAACATGATATACACCACAATGACATGCAGCAAAATTATAATACAGTATCTCAACTCTTTTTACACGTTGCAATGAATGCAATTTCTATTATTTCTTTCCACTTCCAAACAAAAATGTAGTTGGATTTTTCAGCGTATAATCAACCTTGGTGAGACCAAGCGCAGGCTTTGCGATCACTTTACCCAACACCTCCGCTCGGTTCGCAATAACCAACCTGATCTCCTGGTGGCTCAGCACTTCAACTTCCCCTCCCATTCCGAATCAGACTTTTCTGTCCTGGGCCTCCTCCATGGCCAGAGCGAGGCCCACCATAAATTGGAGGAGCAGCACCTCATATTTTGCTTGGGCAGTTTACACCCCAGCGGTATGAACATTGACTTCTCCCATTTCAGGTAGTCCCTGCTTTCTCTTCAGTCTGAAGAAGGGTCTCGACCCGAAACGTCGCCTATTTCCTTCGCTCCATAGATGCTGCCTCACCCGCTGAGTTTCTCCAGCATTTTTGTCCTCCCAATCACACAAGTTCTGTTATCCCACTTTCCTCACTTCCTACACATTAGGGGCAATTTTACAGAGACAAGTTAACGTACAAAGCCAATGCGTCTTTGGTTGTGGGATGAAACCCACACCCTTGCAGGGAGAATGTGCAAATTCAACAGTGCCCGAGGACAGGATCGAACACAGATCAATGGCGTGTGAGGCAGCAAATCTATCAGCTGTTTTGTTTTCCAACACACAAAAAATTATACGTTGATAACTTTGGTTACTAAAAAAAAGAAACTATCCATTTTCAGTCTCTAAGTGACGCTACGTTCCCCTTTACAGCTACTGCATGTTTTAATTTAGTTCACGACTATGGGGCAGTACATTGGCCATAAAGTTGCTGCCTAAAAGCGCCAGAGACCCGGAATTGATCCTGAATATGGGTGCTGTCTGTATGGAGTTTGCTCCTTTTCCTTTTGATCGCATGGGTTTTCTCCGGCTGCTCTTGTTTCCTTCCACATTCCAAAGGGGTACAGGAACCTATTTGAGACCCAACACAAATCGTAATATTTTCCTTTGCCCAGAGATTCTGTCTGACCTGTTGAGTTACTCCAGCTTCTTGTGTCTATCTTCAGTTTAAACCAGCATCTGCAGTTCCTTCCTACACACACAATGCTATACGATAGAACTCTATTAATCCCAGGAGGGAAATTGTGTGTGTGTGTGTGAGTATATATATTATATATACACACACATACATATATATAGTTATATTTACATATATAAATATACACTGTTTTGTTTTCTCGTTTATAACATTGTTTACAGAGTACTATGTTTACATATTCTGTTGTGCTGCTGCAAGTAAGGATTACATTGTTCTAACTGGGACGTGAGAGAATAAAACACTCTTGACGTACGTCGCTAATGTGTGGGATAGAACTAGTGTACGGGTGATCGGTGGTCGGCGTGGCCTCGGTGGGCCGAAGGGCCTGTTTCCACGCTGTATCTTTAAATTAAACTAAAAACACTAAAACCAGAGGGAGTCTAAAGAAGGGTCTCTACCCGAAACGTCACCCAAGTTCTTCTATCCAGATATGCTGGCTGCTCCATGGAGTTCCCCCGCACAATTCGAACCTTCACACTTCACCCTACCATAGTTACCCAACCAGACGATAACTACATTTAAGGTAGCTCTTTTTTCCCCCAAGAACCCATTTTTGCTTAAGTCCAAGTCAAGAGTCAAGAGAGTTTTATTGTCATGCATCCCAGATAGGACAATGAAATTCTTGCTTGCTGCAGCACAACAGAATATGGAAACATCATACAGAACAGGAGATAAAAGTTCAGTGTGTTTATATACCATTGACCATATATATACACAATAAATAAACAGATGAAGTGCAATAGGCTGTTATTGTACAGAGTTTGGAGTTTGGTGGTGGACCCTCTACCACCTCCAGTTTAAATTCCATTTAGAATATTTTTGGAGTTCAAACTTTTCATTCGTCATACAGGTCAAAATCCAAGGCACGTCCATCATTATTCGCAAAGGTATACCATTTAAACAGAAAAATACCTTAACAGATAAGGATGGGAGATATTTGATAATTACCGGTGAGATCCATGCCATCCCAATTACATTGGTAAATATATATGCGCCTAACTTTGATAATCCGCATTTTTTAAATACAATTCTGAATATAATCGCAGAATATAATTACCAGAATGTTATAATTGGTGGAGACTTTAACTGTGTTTTAGACCATTATTTAGATAAATCCAGTCAAAAACAGCAAGGTAATACGAAATCTAAAACTAGTGAACTTTTAAACACATATATAAAAAATACAAATATAACAGATGTTTGGAGGATTGCAAATCCGACCGGCAAGGAATATTCGTTCTATTCATCGGTACACAAGGGTTATTCACGTATATAGATTATTTCCTGGTAGGCACAAAATTAATTCCGTATACTCTAAATCCAAATTCCCATACAAATACGATTTCAGATCATTCCTCCCTAACCTTTTTTTAAAAAATAGAAGGAATGTCTAAGAATACATCGTTCTGGAGGTATAACCCCCAAATTTTAAAAGACCCGCAAGGGAGTATATATCTAAGACAACAAATGGATCTTTTTTTTCGAAATAAATGACACGCCAGACATATCACCTACATTATTATGGGAATCTTTCAAAGCATTTATTAGAGGTGTTTTAATCTCGTACCAAGCCTTTCAGAATAAAAAAATAAGAATGAACAACGGCACCTAGAGGAACAAATTAGACAATTGGATATAGATAATGCTAAAGACCCGTCCATGGATAAACATAATAAAATATTAATACTAAAATTTAAATTAAATAAATTACTATCAGAGAAAGTTATAAGATTATTCCAAATCACAAGACAGGACAGTTTGAATTTGGGGATAAGCCCCATAAACTTCTCGCACGCTAGTTAAAAAAACGAGAAAAGGAACATACGATTTCAAAGATTAAATCAGATAGAGGGGAAGTATTAACATTACCGAATGAAATTAATAAAAGATTTGTGCAATTTTATGAGAATTTGTATACATCCAACGACAACGGACACCAACAAAGTTACTGAGTTTCTGGATAATTGTAATCTTCCCAAACTAGAATTGCAGGAACAAGCGGAATTGGGAGAACAAATCTCAAATAAGGAAATAGAAGAAACAATAATCTCATTAAAAATGGAAAAACACCAGGTCTCGACGGATTCAGTAATGAATTCTATAAAAGTTTTAACGATATATTTAGTCCTCGTCTATAGAAAATGTACACACACGCTTTCAGAGAACAAATATTACCTGTACATTAGCAGAATCTACAATTACATTAATACTTAAGAAAGATAAAGATGAGGAAGAACCTGGATCTTACAGAGCTATCGCGTTGTTAAATACAGATCAAAAAATATTAGCAAAAATATTAGCAAGAAGATTAAGTAAGTATGCCAGTAAACTAATACATCCGGATCAAAAGGGGTTTAGCCCTAAGAGACAATCATTTAATAATTTCAGACGTCTGCTTAACATAATGCACTCACACCAAACTAAAGATCCAAATCTCGCAATTATTTCGCTGGATGCAGGGAAAGCATTCGATCAGGTTGAATGGAAGAATATGGTTGAGGTATTGCAAAAATTCCAACTGGGAGAGAACTTCATTCAATTGATTACATTAATATATAATAAGCCAACGGCCAGAATATTAATATCTTATCCACGAAATTTCAACCGCAAGAGGTAATAGACAAGGCTGTTCAATATCACCATTGTTATTTGCCCTCATAATTGAACCACTAGCAGAAATAATTAGAACTCATCCGAATATCCATGGATATAATACAAAATATTAAAACAATAAAATATCATTATACACTGATGATGTACGTTTGTACATCACAAAGCCTCATGTCACTATACCCAATATTTTAAATTTAATTGAGGATTTCGGTTCATTTTCAGGTTATAGAATAAACAGGAATAAAAGTGAAATCATGTCAATAAAACCGAAAGATTCTACACATCTCGAACAATTTCCTTTTAAAATAGCTGTGGAAAAATTTAAATATTTGTGTATTGAAATTACCAGAAGATACCAAGACATGTTTAACGCAAACTATAACCCTGCACTTAAGAAACTACGTAATTTAATTAAATTCTGGAAAATGCTTCCGATGTCCTTAATAGGTCGAATAAATGCAATAAAAATGATTTTTCTACCACAAATTCTATAGTTGTTCCAATCAATCCCATTATATTTACCCAAAATGTTTTTTAAAAAATTGGACTCAGATATTACAAATTTTATTTGAGATTATAAGTCCCATAGAATACAAAGACCACACCTGAATAAACCCAAAGCAGTAGGGGGATTAGCACTCCCTAACTTCATGTGTTATTATTGGTCGGTAAATATTAGAAATATGATTCAATTGTTGAATAATTCTCTTCATCAACCGGAATTATGGTTGAAAGAGGACTGCTCCCCTTTTAATATTGGTGCGATCCTTCTTTCACCAATCACGGTGAATAATACAAACTACAACAAAAACCCAATTATACATAGTGCAATCAGAATTTGGAAACAAATAAAATACAATGTAATATTAAGAAACTTATCTCTCCTATCTCCTATTGCTAAAAACCCTCTGTTTAAACCCTAAATTATAGATAAAGCATTTATACAATGGGAAAGAGCAGGAATTAAAATTTTGGGAAATTTGTATGATACGGGAAAACTACTATCATTTAAACAATTACAACTAAAATACAATCTGGGTAACAATCAGTATTTTAAATATTTCCAAATATGTGATTATCTGAAAAAACATGCACAAGAATTTCACAAAATGCCATTAGACTTACTAGATGAAGTAATGAATACAAAGGAGGAATCAGCAAATTTAATTTCATATATATATAATATTATACTAAATGCAGCAATACCAACAACGGAAGGTATCAGAGGTGAGTGGGAAAACGAACTAAGCATAAACATTTCCAATGAAAGGTGGAAAAAGTACTTATTAAATGTGCACAAATGCTCAATTAACCCAAGACACACTTTAATACAATTTAAAATTTTACACAGATTATACTACTCAAAAACTAAATTAAATAAATGTTTCCCCACCGTCTCACCAATTTGTGATAAATGCTAGTTTCAAGAAGCTACTATAGCGCACTCATTCATCTTTTGTACAAAAATTCAAAGGTTGTGGATTGAAATCTTCACAAAACTGTTTAAAATAAAAATGACACCAAAGCCAGAATGAATCATTTTCGGAATGACAGAAGGTAGTTCGGAATTAAATGTGTATCAAAAGAATCTATTTGATTACGGCTTAATAATAGGAAAAAAGCTAATCTTAAAATTCTGGAAAAATGCTCCTAAACCAACATTAAATATGTGGATTTCAATTATGTTTGAAACATTACATCTGGAAGATATGAGACTCCGCTTGGCAGGAAAATCAGATCGCTTCTATCAGACGTGGTCTGTATTTATAGAATTGCTACAAAGATAGGGTGCAGGAGTACCTCGGGCCTTGGTAGGGGGGGATGAAAAACTATCGAGTTGGTGGATTCCTTTTGCGTGATATGTAAAATATAGTAACTGGCTTTTCCCCCCTATTTTTTCTCTCTTTGTCTCTCTTTTTTCTTTTTCTTTTCCAGGTTCTATCTCTTAATCCCCTTTCTCTAATTCTTTGACCAAGGGTTTTTTTTTTTCTCCCCTTTGGCACGCTCTTTCACTATCACAACTATTTTCACGTACTTCACCCTCTTTCTATCTATTCTTTTTCTTTAAAAGACATAAAATTATGGGGTACAATGATTGTAACAATATATATGTGATGTACACTATTTGTATTTTTACCTCTAATAAATAAAAATATATATTTTTTAAATATTTTTTTTTAAGAATATTTTTGGAGGACCAGGAAACCAAGAAGCTAGAGTTACTCCAGGGACTTACTCCCGCTCCAGGGAGTGATTCTGAGTTGCTTTTCAGCGATCACGGCGAGGTGGTGACCGGACAGCAATGGCGGCCAGATCTCCCACAATGCAAAGGGAGGAAGTGTCCGATGCCAATCAGTTGCCGTGGCAGTGCACATGTGCAGGGCAGCCGATGATGTGCTGGCCGTGGTTGTGCGCATGTGCAGGGGGAGATGTGCAAGGCGACCGGCTGTGCCGGCGGATGAGGAGCAGCGGAGACCCGGACACGGGATGACGGGCGGAAATGGAGAGTGACAGAGAGAGAGATAGAGAGGGGGGCCCACTCAGAGTTGAACGGCAGGTGTCCCGGGTGCTTGCCAAGCCGGGCAAAATGACACGACTTTTAGGTTGCCCGGCGGGATGTTACGTGGCCATTGGCACCCGGGCAACCATTAATTTCGAGCCCTGGAGATCAGACCTGGAAAATAAAATGCTCCAAATGTGATATCACCAGAGCATAAAACAATAGGAATAAGATATCTTTGCTTTTGTACTCAAGTAATTAAGGTGAATATTCTTATTGCCTTCCTGATTGCTTGCATGTTAACTTTCAGTGATTCATATACATCTAGATCCCTCTGAAAATCAACTGCTTTTCATCTCTCAGCATTTAAAAAACTCTGAATTTCCATTTTTCTCGACCTTGTTTTTCTTCAATGTATTCCTTCAGCCAGTATCTCCAGCTCACACTGCCACCCAGTCATCAGCAGACTTAGATATATTATACTTGATCCACTCATACAAATCATTGATAATGGTTGCAGAGAGCTGGTCATAAAGACCATAATCATAATTGAAGTCAAAACATACATAAAGAAATAAAAGCAGAATGTGCTGGAAAGCACTCAGTGTTTATCTTTTCAGTATCTGTCAATGATCATCAGGCTACTGTCTCCATATCATCACAGATCTCATCACTTCTGGAGATCTCCTTCCACAGGTTTCAACCTGTCAGTTCCCTAACCTCATACTGCCCATTTCTATCTCCCACCCAAGATTCACAAACAGGATTTCCCAGGTATGCCCATTGTTTCCACCTGCACTTGCCCCACTGAACTTATCTCCGCCTACCACGACTCCATCTTGTCCCTCCTTGTACAGTCCCTTCAATGATTCCTCCCACTTTCCATAATCACACATGTAGCCATGGGCACATGCATGGAAATGCCACTCATGCCTCTTCATAACTATATGGAGCAGTCTTTGTTCCAAACCGTTGTCATTCCCACTATTTTAATTCTGCAATCTATTTTAATTCCTCTTCCCATTCCCATACCAACATGTCTGTCCTTGAGCTTTTACACTGCTAGTCTGAGATTAAAAAGTAATTAGAGGAATGCATTGCATATTCCACCTGGGTAGCGTACAACACAATGGCATGAACATTGAATTGTTTAATTTCAGGTAACCTCCCACTGTCCCTTTCTTTCTCCTCTGATCCTCTCCTCCAAATAAGTCCCACCCCCCCCCCCACCCTCACCCTGGTTCCCATCTGCCCACCCTAACTCACATATTTGGTTCACCTTCCTTTCCTATTAGATTGCTGAATTTGCAACCCTATGTTGCCCCCACCTATCACCTCCCTGTCTCTTTCTACCTTACGCCCCCCCCCCCCCCCCCCCAACTCCATCTAATTAATAACCCCTCACCTCGATCCATCTAACATTTCACAGCTGTCTTGCTGCCTTTAATACTGAGCTGAAATGTCATTGTCTGATTTTACACCTGAATCTTGGCTGGAAACCGAGAAATTCTTTGGTCGTGACAAAGCTACAGCGCATCATCCTGTCACTCTGTGCTAGGTTCCCAACGTGGGGGGGGGGGGGGGGGGGGGGAGTCAGAACTATTCCAAAATTCAAATTGTTTCCAGTCTCATGATGTGAAAGTACTTGATTGTGTGAGCTTAAATGTACATCCAACAGTAGTGTTGCTACGGAAAACATTTGTTTAATAGACTGCAAGGTACTTAAAGCACCTCCCCTTTTGCTGTTCCATGTCCACAGAAGAATGGATCCCATGATTAAGCTCTATGCCTCACAACTCTCTTGTGTTTTACAGCCTTCAGATGAAGACAGTGACGGGGAGATGCTGATTGGCCCCATCCCCTCAAAAGACACAGTTGAAAGCAGTGTTGTGGCAGATATTGAGCGAAGGTCGAACAGAATGAAGGAAAAGTTGGTCTCTGGGGACATGGTAGTAACTCCAACATTTATTGTATATGGCATGTTAGAGTTGTATGCTGCTTAGAGCAAAATCATTGGCTCCAGTGTTCTCCCTGCCTTAGGATCATTGGCATTCTGCATATTCTGAACCAGCCGGACAAAACTTTTCACACCATTGCAATAGAATCCTGACATGGTGCAGTATGTTTCATTTAAAGAATCTTTAAGCATTTCCTTGGTTATGAAAAATGTATTTTATTGGGCTCAAATTTGGTTTGGCAACATGCATGTATCAAGTTCATCACCAGTGGTCAACATACAGGAAAGACCTGGTGCACACCAACAACCTCTCGCCCAACAAGTGACAAGAACTGACCATTGACTTCTGAAAGGGGAAGTAGGGAGACCATGCACCAGTTTTCATTGGTGGGTCAGTGGTGAAGAGTTAACAGTCTCAGATTTTTGTGCATTGTCTTCGACCTGTCTTTGGTCGATGACCTGTCTTTGGCTCAGCACATAGATGTAATCACAAAGAAGTCATGCCAGCATCTTTACTTTCTTTAGAAGTTTAAAGAAAGCCGGTAGTCTTGGAATACTCCAGCAAACTTCATCAGATCTACAGTAGACAATAGACAATAGGTGCAGGAGTAGGCCATTCGGCCCTTCGAGCCAGCACCGCCATTCACTATGATCATGACTGATCATCCACAATCAGTACCCCATTCCTGCCTTCTCCCCATATCCCCACTCCTTTATCTTTAAGAGATCTAACTAACTCTCTCTTGAAAGCCTCCAGAGAATTGGCCTCCAATGCCTTCTGAGGCAGATAATTCCACAGATTCACAACTCTCTGCGCAAAAGGGTTTTCCTCATCTCCGTTCTAAATGAGTTACCCCTTGTTCTTAAACTGTGAACCCCTCGTTCTGGACTCCTCGAAGATCGGGACCATGTTTCCTGCCTCTAGTGTGTCCAAACCCTTAATATTATATATTTCAATGAGATCCCCTCTCATCCTTCTAAATTCTAGACTTTACAAGCCCAGCCGTTCCATTCTATCAACATATGACAGTCCCGCCATCTCAGGAATTAACCTTGTGAACTGACGCTGCACTCAATAGCAAGAATGTCCTTCCTCAAATTTGGAGACTAAAACTGCACACAATACTCCAGCTGTGGTCTCACTAGGGCCCTGTACAACTCTGGAAGGACCTCTTTGCTCCTATACTCAACTCATCTTGTTATGAAGGCCAACATGCCATTCGCTTTCTTCACTGCCTGCCGTATCTGCATGCTTACTTTTATTGAGTGATGAACAAGGACCCCCAAATCCCATTGTACTTTCCCTTTTCCCAACTTCACACCATTTAGATAATAATCTTCCTTCCTATTTTTGCTACCAAAGTGGATCTCACATTTGTCCACATTAAACTGCATCTGCCCACTCACCCAACCTGTCCAAGTTACCCTGAATTCTCATAGCATCCTCCTCACAGTTCACACTGCCACCCAACTTTGGGTCATCTGCAAATTTGCTAATGTTACTTTGAATCCCTTCATCTAAATAATTAATATATATTGTAAATAGCTGCGGTCCCAGCACCGAACCTTGCGATACCCCACTGGCCACTGCCTGCCATTCTGAAAGGGACCCGTTAATCCCTACTCTTTGTCTCCTGTCAGCACGTCAGCACTCTACCCCCAACACCATGTGCCCTAACATTGCCCACTAATCTCCAATGTGGGACCTTATCAAATGCTTTCTGAAAGTCCAGGTACACTACATCCATTGGCTCTCACTTGCCCATTTTCCGAGTTACATCCTCAAAATATTCCAGAAGATTAGTCAAGCACGATTTCCCCTTCGTAACTCCACGTTGACTCGGACCGATCCTGTTACTGCTATCCAAATGTGCCACTATTCCATCTTTTATGACTGACTCCAGCATCTTCGCCACCAGCAATGTCAGGCTAACTGGTCTATTATTCCCTGTTTTCTCTCTCCCGCCTTTCTTAAAAAGTGGGATAACATTAGCTACGCTCCAATCCACAGGAACTGATCCTGAATCTATAGAACATTTGGAAAATGATCACCAATGCGTCCACGATTTCTAGAGCCACTTCCTTAAGTACCCTGGGATGCAGACCATCAGGCCTTGGGGATTTATCAGCCTTCAGTCCCATCGGTCTACCTAACACCATTCCCTGCCTAATGTGAATATCCGTCACCCCAGATCCTCTCGCTACCACCTCAGGAAGATTGTTTGTGTCCTCCTTAGTGAAGACGGATCCAAAGTACCTGTTCAACTCATCTGCCATTGTTCCCCAGAATAAATTCACTCTTTTCAGTCTTCAAGGATCCAACTTTGGTCTTAACTAATAATTATCCTCTTCACATACCTAAAGAAGCATTTACTATCCTCTATATTCTTGGCTAGCTTACCTTCGTACCTCATCTATTCTCCCCATATTGCCTTTTTAGTTATCTTCTGTTGCTCTGACTTCCCTTGTCAGCCACGTGTCCCTTATTCCCCTTGGAATCTTTCTTCCTCTTTGGAATGAACTGATCTTGCACGTTCTGTATTATTCCCAGAAATACCTGCCATTGTTGTTCCACTGTTATCCCTGCTAAGGTATCTTTCCAGTCAACTTTGGCCAGCTCCATAGTCCCCTTTGTTCAACTGTAATAGTGACGCCTCCGATTTACCCTTCTCCCTCTCAAATTGCAGATTAAAACTTATCATATTATGGTTACTACCTCCTAATGGCTCCTTAACCTTGTTCCGTTATCAAATCCGGTTCATTACACAACACTAAATCCAGAATTGCCTTCTCCCTCGTAGGCTCCAGTACAAGCTGCTCTAAGAATCCATCACGGAGGCACTCCACCAACTCCCTTTCTTGGAGTCCAGTACCAACCTGATTTTACCAGTCTATCTGCATGTTGAAATCTCTCATAACAACCATAGCAATACCTTTACGTCATGCCAATTTTAACTCTTGATTCAACTTTCACCCTATATCCAGGCTACTGTTTGGGGCCCTGTAGATAAGTCCCATTAGGGTCTTTTTATCCTTACAATTCCTTAGTTCTATCCATACTGACTCCACATCTCCTGTTTGAATGTCACCCTTTGCAAGGGACTGAATTTCATTCCTCACCAACAGAGCTACCCCACCCCATCTGCCCACCTGTCTGTCTTTTCGATAGGAGGTATGCCCTTAAATATTCAGTTCCCAGCCCTGGCCCTCTTGCAGCCATGTCTCAGTAATTCCCACAACATCATACTAGCCAATTTCTAACTGAGCTTCAAGCTCATCCACTTTATTTCTTATACTTCGCGCATTCATGTACAACACTTTTACTTCGGTATTCACCTCCCCTCTCACTCCGGTCCCTATTGGCCCTGACCATACTCTATTATCCCTTCTTGAACTTTCCTTTCCATTAATTCGGGAGTCTTTTGTAACTTTTCCTGTCCTCACTTCCCCTTTAACTCCATCGTTATACTCCCAATTTGTCAATCCCTCCCCTCCATTATTTAGTTTAAACCCACACGTGTAGCCCTAGCAAACCTGCCTGCCTGAACGTTGGTCCCCCTCAAGTTTAGGTGTAACCCGTCCCTTTTGTACAGGTCACCCCTACCCCAGAAAGGATCCCAGTGGTCTATAAATCTAAATCCTTGCTCCCTGCAACAGCCCCTCAGCCACACATTCAGGTCCCCTATCTCCCTGTTCCTGTCCTCACTAGCACAAGGTACTGGAAGCAATCCAGAGATAACCACCCTTGAAGTCCTGCTTTTCAGTCTTCTTCCTAACTCTCTAAACTTGCGTTGCAGAACCTTTCTCTTCTTCCCGGCATTGTTTGGGCCTACGTGCACAACTACTGCTGGCTGTTCACCTTCCCTCTCGAGGATGTTCTGAATTTGATTTGTGATATCTTCAACCCTGGCACCAGGGAGGCAACGGACCATCCTCGGGTCTCGCCTGCCGTCACAGAATCTCCACTCCGCACCTCGCACAATGGAGTCACCAACCACTATGGCTGCCCGACGTTGGGCTCGCCGGTCGAGTCTCATCGTTAAGATTGGAGCCACCGACCTGTCCGCCGTTCTGACTGGAAGCGTCGTCTGCCCCGACAACTCCCAAGAGGGCGTACCTGTTTTCATTAGGCACAGCCACCTGGGTCTCCTGCACCCCACGGTTACTCC
Organism: Raja brachyura; assembly: GCA_963514005.1. The sequence continues at coordinate 152,419 of CAUPSL010000911.1, forward strand.
CTTTCTCTCAGCCACCCACCTTCGATCTTCCTGTATCGTTGGCGGTCCTGTCCAGGAAACTCTCATTATCCCGGATGGCCCCGAGGTCATCCAGCTGCTTATCCAGTGCCCCAACACGGTCCTTCAGGAGATGAACCTGGACACACTTACCACAGTTGTAGCAGCCTGAGGCTCCATTGTGTCCCTGGCCTGCAAGAATCACACTGAATCATCTTACTCGTCATGTGTTCACCGCGTCCCGTCCTCTCCAGCTTTTGGCGTAGTCTCCTCGCTGAAGACTCTCGAGCCAAAGACTCACGCTTTTCTCACAGGGCCAAAGACTCACACTTCTCTCACAAGGCATTTCCCTCACCAGCCCGCACCCCAAGAGCAACCTTGCTTATATTGGCTGATAAATTGCCCAATTCACCAATTTACGAATCAAATTCCTCAGTTTTACATGTTTTTTCCCTCTGACTCACCTTCTTTCCCACGGACTTTCAAGCCAATAGTCTCTTCTCTTGCTGCTTCTCCGAGCTCCATTTAACACAACAGTACTGTAATATGCAGTGCCCTCCATAATGTTTGGGACAAAGACCCATCATTTATTTATTTACCTGTGTACTCCACAATTTGAGATTTGTAACAGAAAAAAATCACATGTGGTTAAAGTGCATGTTGTCAGATTTATACATTTTGGTTTCACCATGTAGAAATTACAGCTGTGTTTATACATATCCCCCCCATTTCAGGGCACCATAATGTTTGGGACACATGGCTTCACAGGTGTTTGTAATTGTTCAGGTGTGTTTAATTGCCTCCGTCATGCATGTGTAAGAGAGCTCTCAGCACCTAGTCTTTCCTCCAGTCTTTCCATCACCTTTGGAAACTTTTAATGCTGTTTATGAATTTGTGGGCCATAAGTTGTGCCAATGAAAGTCAAAGAAGCCATTATGAGACTGAGAAACAAAAATAAAACTGTTAGAGACATCAGCCAAACCTTAGGCTTACCAAAATCAACTGTTTGGAATATAATTAAGAAGAAAGAGAATACTGGTGAGCTTACTAATCGCAAAGGGACTGGCAGGCCAAGGAAAACCTCCACAGCTGATGACAAAATAATTCTCTCTATAATAAAGAAAAATTCCCAAACACCTGTCCGACAGATCAGAAACACTCTTCAGGAGTCAGGTGCGGATTTGTCAATGACCACTGTCCACAGAAGACTTCATGAACAGCAATACAGAGGCTACACTGCAAGATGCAAACCACTGGTTAGCTGCAAAAATAGGATGGCCAGGGTTACAGTTTGCCAAGAAGTACTTAAAAGAGCAACCACAGTTCTGGAAAAAAGGACTTGTGCACAGATGAGACGAAGAATAACATATCAGTGATGGGAAGATCAAAGATGGAGAAGAGAAGGAACTGCCCAAGATCCAAAGCATCCAAGGCCTGGGCATGTGTGGCTGCTTTAGGTACTGGCTCACTTTTCTTCAATGATGATACTACTGTTGATTGTAGTAGCATCATGAATTCTGAAGTGGATAGACACATCCTATCTGCTTGTTCAAACAAATGCCGCAAAACGCATTGGCCGGCGATTCATTCTACAGCAAGCCAATGATCCCAAACATACTGCTAAAGCAACAAAGGAGTTTTTCAAAGCTAAAGAATGATCAATTCTTGAGTGGCCAAGTCAATCGCCCAATCTAAACCCAATTGAGCATGTCTTTTATATGCTGAATAGAAAACTGAAGGAACTAGTGCCCAAAAGAAACATAAGCTAATGATGGCTGCAATACAGGCCAGGCAGAGCATCACCAGAGAAGACACTCAGCAACTGGTGATGTCCATGAATCACAGACCTCAAGCAGTGATTACATGCAATGGATATGCAACAAAATACTAAACATGACTACTTTCATTTACATGACATTGCTGTGTCCCAAACGTTATGGTGCCCTGAAATGGGGGGACTATGTACAAACACTACTGTAATTTCAACATGGTGAAACCAAAATGTATAAAATGGCCTTTATTTAAATCTGACAATGTGCACTTTAATCACATGTAATTTTTTTCCTATTACAAATCTCAAATTGTGGAGTACATCGGCAAATAAATAAATGATGGGTCTTTGTCCCAACCATTATGGAGGGCACTGTATCTCTTGCACTGGCATGGACTTGTTTTTTTTATTTTCTAATTATATTTTTGCACTAACACCTTGTTTTTTGTGGTCTTCTTTCCTTTAAAAATGTTACGTGTCATTTAGATATAAGTTAAGTTTCTGTGTTTGTCTGAGTTTATGTGCCCGTTATAAGGCTTTGAACAGAAATTTCTTGAACATGTATCACACCATGCTTGTGCGCATGACATTAAATGCAACTTGACTTTATTTGACTCCTACTCTCTGATTTCCCTGCAGTATAAAAGGCCATTTATCACTGCAAATCTACCTCCTATCCCCTGCATTCATATCCCTGAAATATATTGTTTTATATATGCCCATCAACTCGCCTGATTATTATGCATCCCGCTAAACCAGGGCTAATTATGCAGCAGCCAATTAATCTGCCAACCTCAACTTTGGGTGTGGGGAAAGGAAACAGAGCACGTGTGTTGGGGGGGGGGGGGTGACAATGACTGCAACGTAGATGTGAATAGAAGGTGTGTTGTTGAGGCGGGGCGGGGCTGCAGCTATGTTAACTGCTATGCCGCCACTTAAGATTGTTTTGCAAAGTAACAAAATGTGATACCTGGAATATGAAATGGGACTCAATCAATGTAACATTTCAATGTTTTATTATTACATCTTCCTAAGAATACCTTGGAGACCAAAAAATGTAAAACAAGTGTTTCTGATTAATGTCATGAAAACACATTCCATGTTTTTGCGATTCTTTTATCTGTTCACTATTCAATTGCAGGATGATAATCAGAATCAGGCCAGAGAGTCTTGGATGACTGAGCTTCCACCAGTGTTACAAAATATAGGCCTGACTGCAAGAACATTTAAGAGGCGTGCAAATGGAGAATCGGCTGACCGCTCCATCTGGACAGACACTCCAGCTGACAGGGAAAGGAAAGCTCAGGTTTGTCTGAAATATTTCTAATTGCTGACCACTTACTGTTATAGTCCAGTTGCCAGTCATTTGGGAGTCACTTACAAAATGGCACAGGTGTGCTCAACACAATGTGACTAGAAAAGTATGATAGACAGGAAATTTGAAAGTTTTCAGAAAAAGCAGCTTCATTAGCAACTTTCAAAAGGGAAGAATTCAGAGTGTTCTGCAGAAAGAGTTCGGCGGTGAGAATAATTACCCAAACAATTAGCATGGTTTAAGTGATCAAATGGCTACTACAGTCTTGTATCATTTCATAATTCAACGAAAACCATGACAGGTTCAATGATGCAAAAAATATTTTTGGAATCTGGAGAACAGAATACATTTTTGTCATATTCAATGAGAATAAGGTCATTATTGTGCTGCAGTTTGAATAATTAATCTTTAACTTTATGGATAAGAAAGGTTTAGAGGGATATGGGCCAAACACAGGCAAACGGGACCAGCTTAGATGGGCATTTGGTCATTGGATAAATTGAACCAAAGGGTTAGTTTCCATGCTGTATGACTCCAACAACATTGTTCCAACTTGTACGTATGTTAAACCTTCTCTGCATCTTCCATATACGATGCTGATTATGTATAGTCAGATTTAACACAATATTTTGTGTGCTGGTGTGAAATGAGGTGTATCTGAACACATCTAATCTCCAGAGAAGTATCTGACTTGCTGTATGAATGGATCCACAGACATTCCTGTCAAGCAGGCATATAACCACAATTGCAGCTTCAGGTACATTTGAGGGGCTGCATAAAGCAGTTCATTGTCACACTACAGAGGGAATAGTGACTCTCAAGTGGGCAGGACTAGCAGAAAACAGTTTATTTACCCAGCACAGTCTCTTTGTACTTTAGTAAACAGACCTTGCAAGTGAAACCATGCCATTATTTCCCTGTAAAGGCAGGTTTATTTTTCTTACAAACTGCATTAAATGGAGTTGTGGAATGCAAATTGCATGCATAAATTCATTTGCTGTTTCCTACTTTGCAAACATAGTGGGTTAGAAGATTTCCCTATAATTTCCAGTCTGGCTGAGTCAGTCTGTACTATTTATAGCTATCTTTCCCAGAGTGCAATTCAGCTTTTAGTGGCGACGTCTTTAGACGGCTTGCGTTATTTCTTCAGAGGAATTTATGCCTGATTAACTACATTACCTGTATTTCCTTTACTTTCCACAGGAAATGTTAGAAGCAAAAGAATCCTCAGTAAAAGAGATTGAACAGCCAAGTCTCTCTGAAAGAGACAAACGAATGGCCAAGGAGGTGTCATCATATAATGTGAGCAATGTATTTTAAATCAAAGAGCAATGCAAAAATAACAGCCATTAAAAGCTGTGGATACCCTTTATCCCCTAACATTCCCACTAATTACTATTTCGTTTTACGGAAAAATACTTTTAATAACATTTTGTCGAGTTTGAAATAGCATAAAAAATCTTGTAAAAATCGCATATTCCTATCACTGTGGTCACGGTGGCGCAGCGGTAGAGTTGCTGCCTTACAGCAAATGCAGCACCAGACACCCGGGTTCGATCCCGAATATAGGTGCTGTCTGTACGGAGTTTGTACGTTCTCCCCTTGACCTGCGTGGGTTTTCTCCGAGATCCTCCCACACTCTGAAGACGTACGGGTTTGTAGGTTAATTGGCTTGGTAAATGTAAAAATTGTCCCTAGTGGGGATCGCTGGTCGGCGCGGACCCGGTGGGCCAAAGGGCCTGTTTCGTTGCTGTATCTCTAAACTAAACTAAACAAAAAAAGATTGCATATGTTTTCTCTGGGTGCGTTGGTTTCCTCCCACATTCCAGGTTGGTAATTTAACTCACTTCTTTAAATTGCCCCTGTCGTGTAGGATGCACAAGTAGGATAACATACATAGAACTAGTGTACGGGTGATCGATGATCGGCGTGGACTCAGTGAGCCAAAGGGCCTGTTTCCACGCTGTATCTATAAACTAAACAAAAGTAAAGGCAGACAAGTAACCAAAACATGATGACACTCATCCAAGGGTTTTAAAGGAATTAGTTACAGCGATAGTGAACTTATTGCTTGTAGTTGTTCAAACCGCATTGAACTCTGAAATGGTATCAGTCGTTTAGAAAAAGGCAGGACTATATGCCCTTAGAAGCTCATTAGAAGCTCATTAAAGTGGCTAAACTTTTCAAAGATCAAGGAAATGAGGGCTATGAGGATCTAGCATAGAGAAGCATAGATTAGTCTAGGTAAGTCATATCGAATAGCTTGAGGTGCCAGGTGGTACCTACTCCTATTTTCCTATGTCATGTTATGTCCATACAGAAGCTTAACTTAGAGATACAGCGTGGAAACAGGCTGTTCGGAACACCAGGTCCCGCCGACCAGTGATCTCACCCGTAGACTAGTTCTATCCTACACACTAGGGACAATTTTGAGAAGCCAAGTAAGCTACAAACCTGTAGGTCTTTCGGATGTGGGAGGAAACCGGAGCACACCCATACGGTCACAGGGAGAACATACAAACTCCGTAGAGACAGCATCCGTAGTCAGGATTAAACCCGGGTTTCCAGCCCTGTAAGGCAGCAACGCAACTGTGCTGCCCTAACTATCTGCCCAAGATACTCTAGCATAAGTATTATTTTGAATTCAGGAGGACACAAAATGCTGGAGTAACTCAGCGGGTCAGGCAGCATCCCTGGAAGACAGGGATTTGGGTCGGGATCTTTCTTCAATATTCAGCATTTTGAAGTGGATTTTAGTTCCAAGAAAGTTCAATCCGTGTAACTACAAGACGGACCAAAGTCTTTAACTAGCTCAGCTGCAATAGGACAGTAAATACTAAAAACTGTGATGGCTGGAGCACCATCAGCACAATCATTATGTGCTAACGCACCTCAGTTGTACTTACCTGGGGCCAATGGGTTAATTATCCAGAGTGAGAAAAGAGCTGTGTTTCATGGCAGGAATGGCAACAAACTTTTATTTTATTATTGTTTCAAGAACTCCACACGATCAGAGTCCCTGCTTGACATGCACAGCAAGAAACTTAAAAGAAAAGCAGAAGCTGAGAAGAGCAAGCCCCAAGAGCGACGGGCATTTGATCGTGATCAGGATCTTCAGGTTCACCGGTTCGATGAGGCCCAAAAGAAAGCTTTAATCAAGAAGTCTAGGGAACTGAACTCCAGGTTTTCACATGGAAAAAGCAACATGTTTCTGTAAAAAAAACAATACAACTGGCAAATCGCAGATTTGATCAATATTCAGTCTATAGTTTAATTCAGCTGTAATATTCCTATTCTGGAAATATTGGTTCAAACCAGCATGTATGAGTAGCAAATAATAAAATATTTTTTGTTTAATAATTTTGATCAAAATAAAAGTAAATCCATTTTATTTCTCGTTGATGTTCAGTAATTCATATTTTTAAGATCCAATACTTGCCTACGTACTTCTCCTGCCTGGCAAATCCATCCATCTCATCGTGCTAAGCAAATGAATGTGTGGTGATTCAGGAATGGAACAGGAAATAGAAGCAGAGGATTCCAAGAGGAGATGAATTGTCATCAGGACAGTATGTGGATTGGATTTATATCTATATTTATATCTTGTGAAAGGTACCCATTCACAAAGGTCACCTGGAAATAATTATGGATAAAGTAGATGACCATTGAGTTCCGCTGCAAATAAACAGGTGCCGCTTGTCAACTACCTTGCACCTGCTGTGAGCTGTCAGTGCTCTGGTCTCCTCACATCCCAAAAAGGTATTACAGGCAAACATTCCAATAATGGCAGGGCTGAGATTTTAGGAAAGGCTCTGCACATCGATTTTTTTCATAATTCTAAGCCTTGTCATCTGCGCGTGAGTCAAAAAATGTCAGTTTATTTACTTTTCCACATAATTATTACAGGAGGAAATGTTTATTCCATATCCCAGTGGCTGTAACACGGTGGTCACCTGTACTAGGTTAATTGGCCACTTACTGTAGGTGAATAAGATTGAAATTCATAACTGGGCAGATCTGCTCAGAATTCTGAAACAACAATGAGGACTTTTCAAAGAAAGACAGCTGTAGCTGTTCATCAATAAGTGAGTTCGGTATTCTGACTGCGCATTGTATACAGGCTTGCGTTTTGTCTGTAATTGGGGTTGGTTCTCCGTCGCAGCAGGCGCTGTTGAGTTGCTGTTGGGCCGTCCCCATCCCCTCCCCGGTGTCCCGTCCCTGTCCGGGGCGGCCCAGGACTTGCAGCTCAGCCCTGTCTGTCCCGTTGGGTTGGTCGGCAGCCCTCCACCTCCACCCCCCTCCATGCTTGAAGATTGGGGGGATGCTGGATGCTGATGCTTTTAATGCTGGAAGATTGAGGGGGAAAAATTGCGACTATTCGCGCCTGCGCAGTTGGGGTAAGCCAATGACGCAGTAGCGACGCAAAAATGACGCTGTCTCTCCGCACGTGTGCAGTGGGCCTGGGCGGGTTCAGATCTCCATTTGCACTTCACACAATCACCTCGATGTCTCGTGTCTACAAAAGATCCAAGGTGTCCACTCCGGGTAAGTAGTGAAATATTGCGTTGCGGGAGTGCCCGTTTCTCCGGGATGGGAGGGGGGGTTGGAGTCGGAGCCTCGCTGCGTGGGTGGGGGAGGAAGGGGGAGATGTGAGAGGGGGAAAGGGGGGTTGAGACAGAGGGGCGAGGGAGAGATAGGTGGAGGGAGGGGGAGGGAAAGGGGGATTATCTTTAGTGAGATTGCAGAATTAAGGTAGGTTTTAGAGCAATTATATTTTCTCCTCCATATGAATAATATCAAACAATTGGAACTGCTTTCTTTTCCTTGATAACAATAGTGAAAAATAAGTATTCCATAGTTTGCGACTTTCATTTTGCATCCTATTTTTAACAGTCGAACAGTTACAGGCAATCAAATCACACAAAACATTTTCCAAAAATGTTTTATATAGTGCAAAAACTTACAGTATTTTATTTGCAGTGTTTGCATGCTCCTTTATAACATTTTACATAACATTTTACAGTACAACTTGATTATTAAAACAAGGACAGCTTCAATTCTTGATTTAAAAAAATGTATAGAACAATTACCCCAATCATTCAATTCCAACCACACATTACTCTTGACTCAACTAAGATTATTGCTGAAATATTGGTCATAAATTTGGTGCGAAAATGCTCCAAAATAAGGCTCAGAATGCAGCAGAGAGCATCTGAAGACCCCGGCTGCAAGAGTCTTTGAGCTTCGTGCTTGTAATATGTGCTGTGTGCACTTATTTCACATAAAATAATCCTGCCATGCCACCCCCCTTGTTGAAAAGCTTCGTAAGGGCCTGGTGTATAATATTATTGACACTGCCATAGGCCTTTCTTACATATGCTGTCACAACGTACTGTAGTCTCTAAACAACGCTTCAGTAATTTTCCTTGCCCTCCATTTCAGAATAATAGTTTTAAGCCAATAACTCGACACTAGCACTGGCAATAAATTAAAAGTACAGCTTTCCAGCCCTTATCTCATTGGCCACACTTGGCTGCACATCGGTGTCAATCTGGTGGACTCTTCCATCTTCCTCTCGTCGTGGGGGTGGGGGATTGGGAGGGGCCTCACAAGTGGAATAGCCTAGGGCCTCTTCATCTAAATCCGGCCCTGATGGTGGTGATGGCGGCAGCAGCAACTTCCTTCCCCTCCCTTGCCCAGCCCCAAGCCCAGAGTCTGTGCCAACTCCAGGTCGGGACTCCTGCTCTCCAAACCTCAAACATCTGGCGGTGAAGTGCCGTCCCTTCTACCTTCCGAGGGAATTCACCTCCATCATCCTGACCGCGGTCTACATCCCACCCCAGGCAGACGTCCGTCTGGCACTGGAGGAGCTGCACACCGTGGTCAACAAACACCAGACGTCTTACCCCGAGGCATTTACCACCATTGCTGGGGACTTCAATAAGGCAAACTTAAAGAAATCACTCCCCAACTTCAATCAACATGACTCCTGCTGCACGAGAGAACCAAACACCCTAGACCACTGCTACACCACCATCAAAAATGCCTACCGCTCTATCCCTCGCCCTCACTTCGGTAAATCTGACCATACCGCGGTGCTGCTTCTTCCTGCCTAGAGGCAGTAATTAAAGAGCGCACCCCCAGAGGTGAGGACAGTACGGAGCTGGTCGGGGGGGGGGGGGGGGTGGGGGGCAGACGAACAACTACAGGACTGTTTGGAGCCTGTAGACTGGGCAATGCAAGGACTCGGCAAAGGATTTGAATGAATACGCCACAGTCCTTACAGACTTCATTAAGAAATGTGTGAAGGACTGCATCCCCACCAAAACCTTCCGAGTGTTTCCCAATCAGAAACCTTGGATGAACTGTGAGATCCGCACTCTTCTGAAGACCAGACACTGGGCATTCATGTCTGATGATACAGTGGTCTACACGAAGTCCAGATACGACCTTGGTAAGGCCATATAAAAGGCCAAAAGGGAGTTCTGCTCCAAACTGGAGGATAAGAAAGATGTTCGGCAGCTGTGGCGGGGACTGAATGCAATCACCTCCTACAAGGCGAAACCAGGAGGCAGCTCGGATGTCGACGATACATCACTCCCTGATGAGCTCAATGCGTTTTACGCACACTTTGATAGGGAGAACACCGATGTGCCTTCCCGAGCCCCCATTCGCTGTGATGGTATTTCAGTCTCAGTCACAGAGGCCGATGTCAGGAAACCCTTCAGAGGGGTGAACCCTCAAAAAGCATCTGGACCTGATGGTATACCTGGTCATGTTCTAAAAACCTGTGCGGACCAACTGGCTGGAGTTTTTACGGACATTTTCAACCTCTCACTTCTGAGGTCTGAGGTTCCCACCTGCTTCAAAAGGGCATGAATAATACCGGTGCCCAAGAAGAGCAAGGTGACATGCCTCAATGCCTCCGACCAGTGGCACTAACGACTGTGGTGATGAAGTGCTTTGAGAGGTTGATCATGGCGAAAATCAACTCCTACCTCGACAAAAACCTGGACCCGCTGCAGTTCGCTTACCGCCACAAAAGGTCAACGGTGGATGCGATCTCGCTGGCCCTCCACTCCCCTCTGGACCACTTGGACAACAAAAACTCATATGTCAGGCTGTTATTCAACGATTACAGCTCGGCATTTAACACAATCATCCCCTCCAAGCTGGTTACCAAACTCGCAGAACTGGGTCTCTGCGCATCCCTCTGCAATTGGATCCTCGACTTCCTCATTCACAGAACAGTCTGTTCGTATTGGTGGAAACGTGTCAGACTCGATAACAATCAGCACGGGAGCATCTCAAGGCTGTGTTCTCAGCCCCCTGCGGTACTCACTCTATACTCATGACTGCGTAGCGGTCATAGTGCAAACTCCATCATCAAGTTCGCTGACGACACCACTGTTGTGGGACGTATCACTGATGGGGATGAGTCAGAATATAGAAGAGAGATTGAGCGACTGTCCATATGGTGCCAGCACAATAACCTGGCCCTCAACACCAGCAAAACCAAGGAACTGATTGTGGACTTTGGAAGGAGTAGGACGGGGGCCCACAGTTCCGTTTATATCAACGGGTCGATGGTTGAAAGGGTCAAGAGCTTCAAATTCCTGGGCGTGCAAATCTCTGAAGATCTTTCCTGGTCCGAGAACACAGATGCAATTATTAAGAAAGCTCATCAGCACCTCTACTTCCTGAGAAGATTACGGAGAGTCGGTCTGTCAAGGAGGACTCTCTCTAACTTCTACAGGCACACAGTAGAAAGCTTGCTGACCGGTTGCATCGTGGCTTGGTTCAGCAACTTGAACACCCTGGAGAGAAAAAGACTACAAAAGGTAGTAAACACTGCCCAGTCCATCATCGGCTCTGACCTTCCTTCCATCGAGGGGATCTATCACAGTCGCTGCCTCAAACAGGCTGGCAGTATCATCAAGGACCCACAACACCCTGGTCACACACTCATCTCCCTGCTACCTTCGGGTAGAAGGTACAGGAGCCTGAGGACTGCAACAACCAGGTTCAGGAATAGCTACTTCCCCACAGCCATCCGGCTATTAAACTTGGCTCGGACAAAACTCTGAACATTAATACCCCTCCATCTATTATTTGCACTTTATCAATTTATTCATTCATGTGTGTATTTACGTATATAATTGTTGTCAATGCCTACTATGTTCTGTTATGCTATGCAAAGAAAGAATTTCATTGTCCTGTCAGGCTCACAGGACAATGAACTCTTTTGACTTTGACTTTGAAGGCAGCCCGCAGTGCGGCCCAGTCTAGAGCCTGGCTGGAGGAAACTGAGCCCAGGCTGGAGCTCTGGCACAGGTGAGGTCAGGGCCTTCGCTCCTCCTCAGGGTTGTGGATTAAGTGGCAGTGCGTACTGTAGGGGCAGAAGCCCATGGTGTGCAAGGTACAGGTTGTACTTGGGGCAGCGGCTGAGGCCGTTGGCGAACTGGCACTTGTCGCCGTAGCAGCCCATTGGGGAACGGAGTTGGAGTGGGGTTGAGCTGCAGTTGGCACTGGCTGTGGGTCCTGTGGGTCTGGGGCCGCTAGCGTTGTCTGTCCAGGTTTTCGGTTGGCCCGGAGGGAGAGGCGGAGGTTAGTTGGGGTTGACGCTTCTCCCCACTGGGCTTGGGGGCCGGTGTCCCGTCGCCCGGGCGGGGATGGGACACTCGAGTGGTTGTGGGGGTGGGGGATGGGATCGGGGATGGTCCAGTGGCAGTTCGGCAGGGCTTGCGGGTCTCCGTCTCCCCCCCCCCAGGTATCTCTCTCCTCCCCCCGCCTCGGTTTCTCTCCCCCTCCCCCTCGGTCTCTCCCATCTCCCCCCCTCACTGGAAAAAGACAAAAAAATCGGACCCAAACTATACTCACTGAATCTACAGCACTTTGTTCGATTTTATTTATAGCGTTCGACATTCCCATGATTTCTTGCGTTTTTCGGAATACTAAACTTGCTTCTTGGTCATCTGGTCATCAATTGATAAATTTTTTAAATTCATCTTTGGGAAGTGCACATTACTGACATAGGTCAGCATTAAGTTCCCTCAAGAAGGTTATAGTGAACCACTGTTATTGGAGCTCCCACAATGTTATTTAACATTGGGATTATGCACACTTTGAAGGAATTACTTTCCCATGTGTCTGCAGCCATGGTCCTCCTTGGCAGAGAGATTGTAAGAGAGGGATGTGCTGTCTGGGTAGCTGGTTGAGTAAGTGGAATGCAAGTCGTAGTTTGTAACCTTGCAAGCATGTTGCACTGGTGGTCGAGGGAATGGATGTTTAGAATGGTTGCCAGATTGCCAATTAAGCAGGCAGCTTTGTACTGCCTGTATGTTGTTGGATCAACCAGCCAAGTGGAGTGTATTCCGTCACAACCCGTGACATACAACAACAACAATACCGTTTATTGTCATTTGAACCTCATTGAGGTTCAAACAAAATTTAGTTTCTGCAGTCATACAAACAAGAAAAGAAACAAGACACAACACAATTTACACAAACATCCACCACAGTGAATCTCCTCCTCACTGTGACAAAGTCATATCTCTCCCCTGCACTCCACATTATCCTCCCGATGTCAGAGTCACAGCCCCCAGCGGGCGATGGTAAATAAGTCCCGCAGCCATTCAGGCCGCGCCAGACGATGTAAGGCCCCTCTACAGGTCATTTTCAACCCCGTAACTCGGGCGGGAGAAGTTACCGCTGCGGGAGCTCTGAAAAGCAGTCTCAAACCAGGGACCCACGAGCTCCCAGTGTTACCGTCCACCGACCTGCAGCTGGAGCCTCTGAATCTCCGGGGTCGGGCAGCAGCAGCGCGCCACCACAGCTCCTCCCGTTCCTAACTCGGCCAGCTCCACGACGGTGAGTAGTCCGCAGGTCCGGTTGGAGGCCGCTTCACGGTGCTAGGTCCCAACGGCAACGGAGACCCGACAGAGGAAAGGTCGGGTCCTCCGTACAGGGAAAAGATTTTAAAAGTTTCCCTCCCCACACATAACCAGCTAAAAAAAACCCATAATGGTATTTATGTGACTGATCCCTTTTGAGTTTTTGGACTTCCAGCAGGTATTCGACAAGGTGCCTCACAAAAGGCTAAGGCACAAAAACCCAAGGTGTTACAGGTAATATATTGGCGTGGACAGAAAATTGACTAACAAGTAGCATGTAGAAATAAGAGGCTTATTTTCAGATTGGCAACCTGTGACTACTGGTACCACAGCGATCCATGCTGGACCGCAAATTTTAACAATTTCTATTTCTATTTACAACTTGGAGGAAGGAAACAAATGTAGAATTGCCAAATTTGATACACAAAAGTAGGCAGGAGGGGAAATTGGAGGACGGAAACGGTTTAGAGATACTGACAAATTGTGTAGGCAAAGATTACAGACAGTAGGCAAAAAGTTGAGAAATGGAGAATAATACAGGAAAATGTTAAGTTCATTTTGGGAAGAAAGAGGAAAAAAGTGTTGGATTTACTTACGCATTAAAGAAAGCCAGTGTAGAAGGCAAAATGCCAAAGGGAATTAATGAGATATTGGCCCTTCAGAATTTGGTGCAGAAAAATAATTAAGCCGAGTCTCTATATGGCATTAGTGAGACCACAAGCTGAGTATTGCAAAGTATCTTGGTCCCCAATTCAATGAGAGATACTAGTTCACTGGAGGCAGTTTAGAGAATGATCTCGGCCATGGAGGCATTGTCCACAACGAAAGGTTGGAATAAGCGAGTTCGGTATTCAAAAAAACGCAAAGAATCATGGGATTTGTCAAAGGTCATTTATGATAAAGAAAAAGCGAACGAAGCGCTGGCTGTATAAACTGTGTGTAAATTGTTCACTATTGTACCAATGAATTAATCTAGAATTCTGTCAACTCAATAGCTTCCTTTCTTGTTCTGCTGTTCACATTCTACTTACACAGTCCCAGTTCGTTCAGTAATATGCAATGATGAGATATTCAAAAAGTTAAATAATTTATTATTCTCATTTAATCCAGCTTGCTACTGGAAAAAGAAAATATTACTTGTGTGTGGAACGAAATTTACTTACATTCTACTTACACAGTCCCAGTTCGTTCAGTTCAGTAATATGCAATTATGAGATATTCAAAAAGTTAAATAATTTATTATTCTCATTTAATCCAGCTTGCTACTGGAATAAAAAAATATTACTTGTGTGTGGAAGGAAATTTGCAGTCCTTATCCTGGCCTTCTGCGACACCTTCCCAACTGATGTACTTTATTCAACGCACTCCCGGCGACGGCGACGGCGACGCGCGCAACGTTGTGACGCCCCGGTAGTGGCTGCGCGCACGACGTAGTGACGCCCGTAGCGGCGGCGCGCACGACGTAATGACGCCCCTGTAGCGGCTGCGCGCACGACGTAGTGACGCCCGTGGCGGCGGCGCGCACGCCGTAACGACGCCCCGGTAGCGGCGGCGCGCACGACGTAGTGAAGCCCCACTAACTGCTGCGCGCACGACGTAGTGACGCTCCGGCAGCGCAGGCGACTATTGAGGTGGCGGCCATGAGCGAAAAAGGGGAGCTGGACTTGACCGGAGTGAAGCTCAACACCGGCGTCTGGCTGGTGAAGGTGCGTTAGGAAGCGCTGGCCGGCTTGCGGGCCGGGAGTCAGGGTATGGGAAGATCAGCGTTTCCTTGAGATAACAAGATGTAAGGCGGCCCCTGGTTCCGGGCGATGGCTGCTGTTGCTGCCTCCGCACCGGCAGCAACTCCGGGCCCTCGCCCAGACCTTTCCGCTCATCGCACCAGTGGATTTGGCCGACTGCACCGCCTTCTCTGGATTGATATTGCACCCACCTGTGTAAATCTCAGCCCAAATCTCTTAACATTTTGGCTGGCATTTATTCTTGTTGAGGTTACTGTCCCCTCATTGTATACACCTTTCCAGGTCCATGTGGGTATTTAAATCCTTCTTTGAAGTACATCATAGAAGTGAAAGAAGTACATCAAGGACAAAATCTCTGGTCCAACAGCACTGATTATTGGAGCGTCACATCTGAATTCACAATTCACGCTATCCACACCATCTGGGGAAGGCAAAAACACTTAAAGACCCTAATACAGAAAATTATAGTACACTGGACGAAAGGGGATCCGTTGGGTCCCTGTCCGGGAGGGGGGCTGTGGCGTCACACACACTAACCCCCGCCCCCAAACACACACAAACACAACAACCACCCTCCTTGATATTGGAGGGGGGAGAGGGGAGAGGAGGAGGCAGAGACAAAGACCGCTGCTGCTGTTTCTCCAGCACTTTCGTCTACCAGAGCAAAGATCCTATAGCAAGCAAGATAGATCACTCGACGAAAAACACTTTGAGCTATATTTCTCGAGTTATTTATGAAAATGTTCACAAATCTGAAATATCTTTGAAAATAAACTAGCTGATGACATCACGATGTACCTGCTCCGCGCGGCCCGCTGCGCACTGTTTTCCACGCAATACGAGTAAACCATGACTTAGTACGGTCATGGGCAGATTCATGTATAATTCAAAGCCCCATTTCCGTATCCGGCTTCCGTCTCCACACCATAGATCCCATAGCGGAGCAAAGATAACTAGTGCGGAGATGGATGCCGTTTACGGAAACATCCTCGTAAAAATAAAAGTTATTTTGGTAAAAATCTTCTCATTTTCAGAATTTTAATTTATTAACACAAACTGTTCCCCCGCAACGTTGATTACACTGCGAGTCGGGTCGGGTCAGGTCAGGTTATGGAAATGGATGAAAAAAAGGTCCATGGTACGTTCTGTACTACAGTTCAGCCCATTGCATTTAGAAGGAGTTATCTATCCTGCTCCGCTATAGGATCTTTGTACCAGAGGGCAGAGACAGGCAGGGCGAACGGCCGGCCGGCTGAGCGGGGTTGACTGCGAGTAGGCGGGGCCACAGCGAGGAGAGGGGAGCTTGCTGCCTTTTGGAGCTGGGGTTTCCGGGTGTCCACTGACCTTTGGAGCTGGGGTTTCCGATTTGCGGTGTCTTTTGAGCGAGCGGGGCCGACTGCGAGCGGGCGGGGAACAAAGGACTGTGTGTCAGGGTGGGGGATGATGTCACTCGTATTGCGTGGAAAACAGTGCGCAGCGGGCCGCGCGGAGCAGGTACATCGTGATGTCATCAGCTAGTTTATTTTCAAAGATATTTCAGATTTGTGAACATTTTCATAAATAACTCGAGAAATATAGCTCGAAGTTTTCAGATAAGGCAATTTTGGAGTCCACGGGATAAATCTCTACAGGAATATGTAAAAATGTTATCGTTAGAGCGTAAAGAAGGGGGGGGCTGCGGCATCACACACACACTAACCACCCCTCACACACACACACACACACACACACACTAATCACCACCACCCTTGATATTATATTAATATTATTCATTCGGTCCTTTTACCCTATCCACTCATGCATAGCACCCAACTAACAGGTGCGTCTAGAGAGGGAGGGAGGTAGAGAGAGGGGGGGGCAGAGAGAGAGAGAGAGAGAGAGAGAGGGGGGGCAGAGAGAGAAAGAGGCAGAGAGAGGGGCAGAGAGAGAGAGGCAGAGAGAGTGAGAAAGAGAGGCAGAGAGGGAAGGGGGGGGGAAAGTGGATGAGGAAAGAGGGTGGAGATAGAGGGGGGAAGATGGTGGGAGAAAGAGGTCAACGGAGGGGAGGAGGGAGAGAGGCCAACGGAGGGGAGAGGAGGAGTGGGGGAAAGGAGGAGGGGGAGAGAAGAGGTGGGGCGAGGAGGAAGGGAGCGGAGAGTGGAGGAAGGGAACGGTGTGTGCGGCAACCAAAGGACTGCGTGTTCAGCGGCTTCAATCCAGACCTGGGTGGAAGGGCGGCTGGGCTGCGGGTGGTGCGGGTGTCTGGCGACCAAATAACTGCGAGTCGGGGGGGGGGAGGGGGGTGACGCAACTCGCAGCACGTGGAAACCAGTGCGCAGTAGGCTGCGCGTGGAAAATAGTGCACACAGGCCGCGCAATGCAGACCCATTGTGGCGTCATCAGCTCGTTTATTTTCAAAGATATTTCAGATTTGTGACCATTTTAATAAATAACTCAAGAAATAAAGCTCAATATTTTCAGGTAAGCCGATTTCTGAATCCACGGGATAAAACTCTACAGGAATATGTAAAAATGCTACTGTTAGAGTGTCATTTTTTCGAGCAGATGTGATTACACACACACACACACACATCCAAGATCAGAGTTTTATAATTATGGAGAAGGTAGTACTTGAACCCTAGTACATAGATTTCTTTCTATGTCTCTCAAAAATATGTTTCTGAATAGAATTGGTCCCAGTGACCTAACCTGTTACGGGTCTGAAAAAGGGTCTTGACCCGAAACGTCACCCATTCCTTCTCTCCAGAGATGCTGTCTGTCCCACTGAGTTACTCCAGTTTTTTGTGTCTATCTTCGGTTTAAACCAGCATCGGCAGTTCAGAGCACTTGTTCAGAGACAGTTTTTCATTTTGCTGTTTGACAGGTTAATTCTGTTTCTGTCCTGCCTTTCTGTTGAGAGCAAATTACATCTGAAGACTGAACCTTCCCTCCCTTGGTCTGAAGAAGGGTCTTGACCCGAAACGTCGCCTATCTCCTTCGCTCCTTAGATGCTGCTGTACCCGCTGAGTTTCTCCAGCCTTTTGTGTACCCTCCCTTGAAGCTATCCAGTTGTTGGTGACTTTCAATACTTGCAATGTTTGGGAGGATACTTTCATGCAAAACTCTCTGCCGAGCTGCACTGTAACATTCCTTTTTTAATCCTAACTATGCTGTGACGTAGTTTTGCATGCCAATTTTCTTTGAGCATTCAGCCTTTATCACAATTCCATTAATGATTGGGAGAAGGCATCTCATTAAGTGGGATATCCAACAACTCTTTGGTTGCCCCTTCACCAAATTTTCTACACTTATGACTTAATAAAGAAAACAATAATAGGGATTTCCCTTTAGTTTTTGGAATCAAGACAGAGATATAGTGGGCTCAACAATGACTGAAATATCAATATCATTTCTCTCAAAATTAAATCAATTATATTGCCCAATCATTCCTTACTTTTGTCAAACTATCTTTGATGTGATTGTATATTAATTACCCTGCAGCCACACATAGTCAATTAAAATATAGGCTAGGTTTTGGATATATGAATTCTGCAGACTGAAACAATTCAATTCCACCTGGCAAATAGTTAGGGACTCAGGACCTCTGAAATCCATATCATGCAAAACTGTTCCCTGTACACTTTGATGGTATGGTATTTCTCCATTACACTGTTATTTCCCCCATTATCATTTGGTAAATAACTTCAATGACGAGCCTAGGTATCTTCCTGAAATTGTCAGGGAGTTAAAGTGCACTTGACAATGTGCAGGTATTTCTTTAATATGTGCTAACCATGCGTGCACCTTGACTCTGTCTTTAATATTAATGCAATTATTGAAAGGTTGGGATTTTACGGTCTTGGTCATACCAGAAGCCAACGATCTATGATGTGATGGTATGTGACAATTGTATTGAATACCCTGTGCCAGCTGCATTTTTAGATTTTGGAGTTTGAGACCTGGACAATCCCATAACTTTTAGGATTATGGAATAAATTATTTTATCTAGATGACTTCACTGAAATGCATAATATTTATCTGGATAATCCTTTAGTATTGCATTGCAGACACTATACCATTCAATCCAACCTGCACATGTAGTCCATGTGATTTTACCCAACTCTGTAAACATGTCCTTTTATTTATTTTTTTCATGTGTTTATCAAACATTTCCTTAAATACAAACCGACTATTCCCTTAACCATTTAATTTGGTTTCATTTTTTAACCTTTTTCTGCATATAGAAGCAGAAAATGCTGAGAATAGTCAGCATTTGTGGAAAGGGAAACTGTTAATCTTTTAGATCAAGGCCTTTCCATTATTCTGCTCTGATTGTCAATGCTAATGATTTTCTTTACTTTGGTGACCTATCTGTAGTTTTGTATCTCTCCATGCAGTGGTGCTGTTTCAACATTTTCAGGAAAGGAAACCAGAAACAAGTGAAAATGAAAACAAGGTGCTGGAAATGTAAAATTAACATAAGAACAGAAAGAGCTGTAAATAGTCAGCAGGTCACACAGCATCTGTGGGAAGAGAAGTAGAATTGACAAATTATGTTGAAGGCCTTTCATGGTTCTGACGTGCAAAGCACTTTTTCTAAGTGCTTAGATAAAGACAAATGAGTAGTAAATATATTTCTAAATAATTGGTAAAAAAATAATTGGTTTTATTTCTTTGGGTTTGTTTCGCTGCATCCAATGATGCTCTGCAATCTCTTTGTTGCCTTCTTCATGCAATACGAAAGGCAGTTTGTGCTTTTCTTGTACCAATTTTGTCCAATCTTGCAGTTAGTGAACGGACAGCATTATATCTTTACCTTTTTTGTCCTTGGGAAATAATTTGAAAAACAGGACAATCTGTTTAAGAAGCATCTTGATTCCAATGTTCACACAAAAGACAATAACACATTTGTAAACTTCAATGTCAAACTCAAAAATGACATGCATTGTTCAGCAATGCTTTCTTTTATATTTGCATAACATTTGCTAATGCAACCCAGAGTCAGTTACAAACAATTTTTTCCTTGTCTGTGAGCACAAAGCTTGAAACCTTTCCCCTATATTCATCCTTTCTTCACTTCTGCATTGACATGTAAGTAATGTAAAAACTGAATTGCTTTTAAATGAAATGCACATTCATGTAAATTTATTTACACATCCAGCCATGTATTTGCAGGTCCTGTTATTTTGTCCTCTGTAAATTCCTTAAAAAGTTCTTATTGCTTGGCATTCCTCCCACCGTGTCATGTGGGAAGTCATGGACACTCCCTGTAACTAGGCAACCATGTGCAGAAAGTGTCTAACTGCAGCAGGTTAAACACTACGTTTCAGAGCTGGACTGGCAACTGTAGTCACTATGGTTGTGGATAGTACGATTAGGGAAGTGTTAAGTGGTGCAATGTAAATACATACACACACACACACACACACAGAGGGAGCAGAAGACTGCTGGACAAGATTAAGTGGAGTGGTTGGTTAGTTGAAGAGGCCCCTTAGTTCTTCCTGCTCACAAACAGATTTTCCCTATTGGATTCTGGTGTGAGTGCAGGTCCTTCCGGGGATGCAGCCTGCGGTGGGAACATGATGCCATATGTGTCGTGGCTGCCTGGGAAGGGAAAAGAAGAATCAGACAACAATGAGATCAATGATTAATCACTCAAGGAGATCTATTTATTGTCACATGTACCTAGGTATAGTGAAATTCTTTAGATTGGCATACAACCCGGTAAAGTCATATAGCAGACTTCACCGAGGCAGTACACAAAGAGTCACCACGTTTCTGGTGCTGACAAAGTTGCAAAAGCTCTTAGTACAGACCTACCTTCTCTCAGCAGCCCGTCTGCCATGTCTCTCTTTGCTCTTGGCATCCTCCATGCTGAGTCCCTCTTTGCTCTTGGTGGCTCCCCACTGGGTTGCCCTCGGCGACCACTCTAGGACGTTCACCTCTGATGAGCATCCCAGTACGACCCGTAATAATGATAAGGGGTTCAATAATCAGGAGCAACAGACATTCCAGTCAACATGGTTCCAAGATGGAATGTTGTCTGAAAATCAAACAAGTTTCAAATACTAAAAGCCTGAAAAAAAATCAGAAAGCCCAGGGAGTTCCTGGTGCCAGGGTAAGGATAAAAGGGAAGGTGCACAATCCGAACAAGTGGTCTACTTTAATACTAACGACAAAGTTAGTAAAAGGATGAGGTCCAGTGAACAGGAGAGTATTTCCTCTCCTTTTTGTAGCTTTGGCCACACCCTGGGCATCTCAGTTGAGAAAACCCCCAACTCTAATACAGTTAAGACACTGGAGCATATGTATAATGCCCTTAGGGTGGTACACGGAGAGCGGGCATGCCTGTATTCTGTCCCATCTGCTTGGGGAGGTCTACCACATGTAGCAACATCAATTTGATGACTCCCAGTCATCAATCATCACCCCATTCTTTAGGATTCCTGTGGGCATCATTAAACATAATTGTTCTCTGATGTTGGTGTTCCTGAACATCTGATTCTGTAATTTGGCTGTCTGTGTTTTCAAAGGTCTCTACTAATTCCTTAAATAATTGGTTAATTCCTGCAGCCTAATCTAATGACCTGGGGAAAAAATACTTGTTCCTCATGTTCAAAAAGAACAAAGTAGTTTATCTTTGGTACATTTTTTATCACCTATAGTAACTTTGCAGGTGATGGCCAACCAGGCTCAGCGCTGGTACTCTTGATGTATTTTTGAATTTAGGATCCTACTCATCATGGCTCACCTAGACTCCATGCCCCAATTTGCTCCTATGAATCTTTGCCAGATCTTTTGCTCTTTCTCTCTTAAGTCTCTTGTAGTCCAAAGCCTCGGCATTCCCCTCATTCATGTGGTAACTGGAGTGCAGTGCAGTAATCATCTTAGTAACACCAGTCAGAAATATGTAAGTGTGCTCAAACATTTGTTGTTTTGTTTTTATTGTTTGTGGTTGATGGCTTGCCTTATTATATAGGTTCCTAAATATCTTTCACAACAATGGACAAAAGCAACAGGAAGAGGTGAAGTTGGAAAGATAAAGATAGCCAAGTAAGTGGGATTTGTTTTGTTACAAAGCAGCTGTTGAAGACAATATTTTCTGTATGATAAACTAGTGACCATTAACACATTTTTCTTCTTGTCTGTCTGCATTTAACAGAAATCAAGGGAAAACTGAGGTAAGAGAAATCAATGTAATCATGTGATTCAATGGAGTACTTGATGGATATTGTGTAAATAGAAGATATGGAAGATTAATTGCAGTAAAATTCTGCGGATAATCTGGCACCCCCCAGGTCTTTGGTGGTTCGGGACAAGCAACTTTTTCAGACGGTTGGATATTACTCATTACCCAACAGACTTTTATTTAACTATTTTTCCACATTACACAGTCCTATAGTAAATTTTCCAGTGAACCCAGTGAGTTTAAGGGGACTAGGAAAATACAAGCTCACTGAACCCTGGCTGCTATCACAGAATTATCCTTGTCGAGTGGAGTTTATTGTCATATGCACAAATACAGTGACATATAGATACAATATAAATATTTAACGCAACATCATCACAAACACCTAGTTTCAGGTAAACACACAAAACATAAATTGTGCATAAATTACACAAGATTCTAAAAGGCTAAAAAAAAAAGTTTATGTAAAAAAACCCCAGTATAAAGCACCATTAGGAAGAACATTCAAGTCTTGATGTAGTGCCTCCTGTAGATATTTTTGATGGTTGGGAGGTTGTGTCTATGATGGATTGGGCTAAATCCACAACTGTGTGCAGCCTCTTGCATTCCTGTGCATTGAAATTGATGAACTATGCCATATTGCAACTAGCATGTCTCGTAATTAGTGGTTGCCCGGGCGCCATTGACCACCTAAAGTGCCGCCGGGCAAGCTAAACGCCGAGTCATTTTGCCCTGCTTGGCACGCAGATACTGGTCTATACCAATAGACACAAAAAACTGGAGTAACTCCGCGGGTCAGGCAGCATCTCTGGAGAATAGGAACGTGACCGTTCGTGCCGGCGGCTGTATTCCTCTAATATCTTTGATTGCGGGCCAAAGATTCTCGGTGCGTGGTGACAAAGGGTCGGAGCGAATGACAGGCCCCGAACAACGGCAACAGCGACAGCGGCTGCACCGCCTTCGCCTCCTGCACCCCGCCCGGCGGAAGGAGTCCTCCCTCTCCCCTCCCTCCTTCCCTGCTCCCGGCCTCGGCATGCGGGAGGGGTTGTTTTGAAAGCGCCGTTGGCGGATTTGCAAGCAGCTGCCGCAATCGCCCTGATAACAGCCGCTGCATGCAAATCCGCCAACGGCGCTTTCACAACAACCCCTCTCGCACGCCGAGGCTGGGAGGAGGGAGGGAGGGAGGTCTCCTTCCATCGTCTGAAGCAGCTGCACCAAAGATCCTATAGCTATAGGATCTTTGCGCTCCACCGCTCGCCCTCACCTTGCTGTCGGCTGGCGGAGGAGGGGAGGCGTGGCGAGGAGTTCCCAACGGCCTCCCCCTTTGGCAGCGGTACTTTGGCGGTGGACAGGGACGGCCAAGACAGCGGGGCAATGTCCGAGGAGCGCTGACCTTCCTTCCTCCCCACGTCCTCTGCCCTTCCCCGCTCTCTCTCCCCCCCTCCCCTTCCCCTCCCTCCCCCATCCACCCCGCTTATCCTGGGACTCCTCCTCTCCATCCCGCACTGATCCCCATTGCCTCCTCTATTCAGTCCTCACTGACATCCCCTGTGCTCCCCTCCCCATCTACCCCCCCCAATCTATTCATCACCCTACCCACCTCACATTGATTCTCCTTCCACCCCCCCATCCATCCTACACTGGTTCCCCAATTCATCCTGTACTGACCCCCCTTCCCATCCATCCTGCACTTCTCCCCCAGTTCATACTGCACTGATCCACCCATTCATCCCGTACTGACCCACCCTCCATTTACCCTGCACCAATCCCCCCATCCATCCTGTAGTGATCTCCCCATTCATCTTTTACTGATTCACCATTCATCCTGTACTGATCCCCTCATGCATCCTGTACTGATCACCTCATGCACCCTGTACTGATCCCCCGTTCATCCTATACTGATCCCCTCATTCATCCTGTAGTGATTCTCCATTCATCCTGCACAGACCCTCCGATCCACACTGTCCTGACCCCCTCCCATCCATCCTGTACTGACCCCCCCCCCATTCAAGAAGAATGGGGGGAACAGTTTGAAGAAGGGTCTCAACCCGAAACGTTGCCTATTTCCTTAGCTCCATAGATGCTGCCTCACCCGCTGAATTTCTCCAGCATTTTTGTCTACCTCCATTCATCCAGTACTGATCCTCCCCCCATCCATCCCGTACTGATCCCCCCATTCAACACCACTGACATCCCCCGTGCTCTTCCCTCACAATTTTACATACTCCAACCAACATGTACCAATTCACCTGTCGCAATCCATCCATTCCGCACCGATTGCCTTCTCAACCCCTCCCCCCCCCCCCCCCCCCCAACCATCTATCCACCCCTCACTGATTCACACACACCCTGGCCCTATTGTGCTTCATGGTCTTCAGAGTGAACATTGACTATGTTTGGTAACGGAATGTAATCAAATGTGTTTTAATTCCCAATGTTATTATTTGTTTTGACACCTTTAAACATATTACCAAAAGAACATTTGCTGCAGTTATGTCCTTGGGCCATCTCTTGTCAGTTAGTGTAATGATTAAACTGTCAGATGGGTATAGTCGGTTTTAACAGGACCAAGAAACCAAGAACAGTTATTATCATAAAATACCTTTAGAAATTTCCTTGCAACCTGTATATTTTGTTGTGGATAAATTATGTGGGAAGTGAGAGTGTTTCTGTACCAATAGCAATAATGACCCATGCTATGGCCATGTCATGGTAATTTTCGGTCCTTCACAGAAAACATGCTTGCATCAATCTGTAGTGTGCATGGTTAAGCATATATGTTACCATGGTCCAGGATTTATTGACACAGGTTGATCATACGCTGAATAATCCAACCACATTTTTGTTTGGAAGTGGAAAGAACTAATAGAAATTGCATTAATTGCAATGTGTAAAAAGAGTTGCGATATTGTATTATAATTTTGCTGCATGTCATTGTGGTATATATCATGTCTTGATTGGTGAATATGTTTAGTTTGTGAGTTATTTGAAGCAGAAATAATATATGAATGTAGACAAAAGCACTGGAGAAACTCAGCGGATGCGGCAGCATCTATGGAGCGAAGGAAATAGGCAATGTTTCGGGCCGAAACCCTTCTTCAGACTGATGGGTTTTGGCCTGAAACGTTGCATATTTCCTTCGCTCCATAGATGCTGCTGCACCCGCTGAGTTTCTCTAGCACTTTTGTCTACCTTCGTTATTCCAGCATCTGCAGTTCCTTCTTGAACATAATCTATGAATGCTTCATTGAGCATAATTCCGACTGGTAACTCCGCACTTCGTCCGAGTACATTATCGCATGCGTCATGTAAACCATCTCAAATGACCACCTAAACTGTCATTTGGCAACCTAAAAAGCTGTCAAGGTTGCCCGGCTGCCAGCAGGGAAAAAAAGCCCTGAACTAGGAGGGGGGAAGGGAGGTGTTTATAGAAATGACCTAAAATTGGATTGTAAGCTAATCAAGCGGGTGGTAAAACTGTGGAATTCATTGCCACAGATGTGGCCATGGAGGCCAAGTCATTGGGCATTTTTAAAGTGGAGATTGACAGATTCTTGGTTAGTAAGGGTGTCAGGAGTTATGGGAACAAGGCAGGAGAATAGGGTTGAGAGAGAAAGATAGATCAGCCATGATTGAATGGTGTAGACTCGATGGGCCGAACAGCCTAATTCTGCTCCTATGACTTATGAACATGAAATATGAGGTATTGTTCCTCCAGATTGCGTGTGGCCTGACTCTGGCATGGAGGAGACCCAGGAGAGATTGGCAGTATGGGACATTGGAAAGGGAGTTAAAGTGGTGAGCAATAGAGAAACCCAGTAGCCGTGGCGGATCAAGTGTAAGTGTTCAGTGACACATTAACCGAGTCTACGCTTGGTCTCGCTGAGAGAAGATATAAGGACAGGTGTTCCATCTCCAACGGTTGCAGTGGAAAGTACCTGGGGAGGGATGATTTGCATGAGAAGGGATGAGTGACCCAAGTAGTTGCAGAGGGAGCGGTCTCTATGGAAGGATGAAAGAGGTGGAGATGGGAAGATGTGATCAGTGGTGGGATCACGTTTGAGGTGACAGTAATGTCGGATGATGACTTGGATACGGAGGCTGATGGGGTGAAAGGTGAGGACCAGGAGAACTCTGTCCCTGTTACGTCTGAAGGGAGAGGGAGCCAGAGCGGAACTCCGGGACACAAGAGAGGCAGGTGAGGGATCCATTTATGACAGCCAAGAGGAAACCACATTCAAGAAACAATGAGGACATCTCCGATGTCCTCATATGGAAAGCCTCATCATGGGAGCAGATGCTGCGGAGATGGAGGGGATAGCATCTTTTCAAGAGACTGGGTGGGAGGAAGTATAGTCAAGCCAACTGCAAGTCGATAGGCTTGTAGTAGATGTCATTCGATAATCCAAGTGAATTTGAATGCTGGGTGGAAGTTAGTGGTGAGGTAATGAAGTCCATGAGCTCTACAGGGGTGACTTTACTCATTTATTGTTTAATATATAATATGACACAGCTGAATGACTTGCTAGGCCATGTCAGGGCAGTTAAGAGCCAGTCACATGTGTTTAGAGGCATAAAGATACTAAAATGAGTAAAGGCAGAGGAGACATAAGGAACTGCAGATGCTGGAACCTTGAGCAAAACAAAAAGTGCTAGAGGGACTCAGTGGGCCAGGCAACCATAGTGGAGTATACCAAAAGACTTTGGCGAATCGAGACAGTGAGTGAATTAAAAATTGCTTTATTTTGCAATGGTAAAATAACAAATTAACTCGGTAAGACAGCCAAAAGCACGATGCTACTTCCACAAGTGTGGCACTAGACTGATACAACTCGATAAAAAGCGAGCGAAACTCGCCCATGTGATCGGTGTAGCCAATCCGAGGGTTTGACTAGCCAAAGCCGCCACCAAGTGTCGCTACAGGACCCCCCACCACCTCCCCCCCCCCCCCCCCCCAGAACCCAAGGTATGGAACCGAGCAGGGACCCGGACACGGCCACCAGAACGCGTGGTAAGAGCAGACGGGTTGGGCGTAACAAAGGGGACTGGCCGAACAAGGCCACGAGACCGGTACGGGGCGGGAGAAACGGGAACAACCAGATCGGGGGAAACCAGGCACAACAGGTTCAGCGTGTTGGCCGGCAGACGACCTCTACGTCGGGGCTGCGCGACCACCACTGGGCTGTCAACGTCGACATCTCTTCCCGGCCGCCCACGTCCCTGCAAACAAAAACAAACGTACAATCTTGCAGGACCGACAGCACATGCACCGCCGTCAACCCGTGCCGCGAGGTGGGCACTGGAGCCAGCCCGCTCACCTGCTCAAGGAGGGTCGCCAGCAACGCCAGGGCAGAGTCCACTTGCCCCCGGACACCAGGGAGAAAGTCCCCAGGCACCCACAGGGCCGAGGCGTACATGAGCTCAGCGGATGAAGTGGCTCAGTCCTCCTTGGGGGCGGTGCGGATCCCGAGCAGCATCCACGGCAACAGGTCCACCCAGTCCGGGCCCGTGAGTCGAGCCTTCAATGCCGACTTGAGGTGTCGGTGGAAGAGCACTTTGGCCTGGGGGTGGTAGGTGGTAGGCGGTGGTGTGATGCAACCGCGCTCCGTACAACTGAGCGAGGGAAGACCATAAAGAGGAAGTGAATTGGGCCCCCCGGTCGGTGGAGATATCCGATGTGACCCCAAACCGGGCAATCCAGTTGGCCGCCAGGTCCCGGCGCAAGACGCGGCGGAGGTGTCCACAAGCAGGTTAGCCTCCGGCCAACTCGTGAATTGATCCACGACGGTGAGTAAGTGGGTGGCGTGCGGGATGTCGGCGACGGACCCACCAGGTCAACATGAATATGTAGGAAGCGGGCCGAAGGGACGGCAAAATCCTGCACCGGGGGCTACACGTGCCATTGGACCTTGGAGGTCTGACAGGGAAGGCAGGCGTTGGCCCAGGCCGCCACCTGCTTGTGGAGCCTGTGCCAAATAAATTTGTCTGCCACCAGCGCAGAGGTCGCCTGTATGGACGGGTGGGCCAGACCAAGGATGGAGTCAAAGATCTAGCGGCGCCAACGTATGGGGACGATGGGTCGACCCGTGGAGACATTGCAAAGGACCATCGTGCCCAAGGATCCACGTGGGACATCAGCCAACTGGAGGCCAGAAACAGCAGTGCGGTAGTCCGTCATCCCAGCATTCGCAGCCAGCTCCACGTAGTCCACACCGTCGTCTCCAGCCGAGACAGAAGCGACGGTGTTGAGCGACGTACTGCACGTCCGTGGTGAACTCGGAGATACAAGCGAGGTGTCACTGCTGGCGGGCGGACCATGGGTTGGAGACTTTACCCAAGGCAAAGGTGAGGGGTTTGTGGTCAGTGAAGGCAGTGAAAGGGCGGCCCTTGAGAATGTAGCGAAAGTGCCTGATGGCCAGGTACGCCAGGAGCTCCCTGTCAAAGGCGCTGTAGTTGCGCTCCGGGGCTCGTAGCTGACGGCTGAAAAAGGTCAGCGGCTGCCAGTGGCCGTCGATGAGCTGCTCTAGTACGCCGCCCACAGCCGTGTCAGAGGCATCCACAGTGAGGGCCGTTGAGGCTGTGGCTCGCGGGTTGACCAACGTGGTTGGTCCATGGTTTGTCAGACCCTCCCGACCCTGTCCATTAGTCTCTGGAGTGCCTGCATGGCGTTTTTCAATCCAAAGGGCATACGTAGCCATTCGAATAACCCGAACGGGGTGACAGTCACGGTCTTGGGAACGTCGTCCGGGTGGACTGGGATCTGGTTATAGCCACGGACAAGGTCGACTTTTGAAAAGAAGGTGGCACCCTTGAGGTGGGCGGAAAGGTCCTGGATGTGGGGCACCGGTAGTGGTCCGCAGTTGTCATGGCGTTCAGACGCTTATAGCCCCCACATGGTCTCCACCCCCTAGATGATTTAGGGACCATGTGAAGCGGGGATGCCAACGGGCTGTCCGAGCGCCGGACAATCCCCATGTCCTCCATGAGGTGAAACTCCTCCCGGGCGATGCGGAGCTTGTCCGGTGGAAGACAGCGCGCTCGGGCATGCACAGGTGGGTCCACGGCAGGCACGTGCCGTGAGTAATTACTCTGGGTAGGCACTCAGTCCGCTTTAAAAAAAATGTAAACCGCGCATGCGCAGATTGTTCTCCCCGTTAAATAAATAAATAAATAAAAACAGTGACTTATCACAAAGTGCTGAATCTTCACTGCCTCACCGCTGCCGCAGCTCTCCGGGTGCGAAGCCACGGACTGTAGCTGGGGATAGAAGCAGCTCGGAGAGTGGCCACCGCTGAACTGGCCACCACTTCAGCGCCTTCTGCCGGCCCGCTCACCTTTGGCAGTGCTCTCTGTCTGAACACCTGTCACCTGCCGTTCGCCGACTTCACTCATGTCAGCGGCTTCCTGCAAATCCTTAAATTCCCACAGCCGAGTAACCCCAATCGCGCTGTTGGAATTTAAGGACATGAGTGAGGCCAGCGAGCGGCAGGAGAGAGGTTTTTAGATGGAGAGCTGCCAGAGGTGGGCGGGTGGTTCTGGAGCTAAGGTGGCGGCTGGTTCCACTGTCCGGCCCGACGGCCGCTTGAGCTACTCTCTCTCTCTCCCCCCCCCCCCCCCCCGGCCTCAGAGCAGTGTCATTTCATGCCCCCTTGCAAGGAACGTCGCAAGTGGATGCCCCCGACCCCTCATTCATAACATTTGTGCCCTCCCCGCAACGTTACCCCGGGCCAGACTCCCCACACGCTGTGAAAGGAGCTCTCTCCACACTCCGACTCCCACACCCCCCCACACCCCGGCAAATACGGTATTAAAAAAAATAAAATCACAAAATGTACTTACCATATCATTGGGACACGACAAACCATGGTTGAAAACCCCGCCAATAAACTTGCGCTGCGCATGCGCGGTAGACTGATGCGCATGCGCAGTATGATGCTGCGCATGCGCAGTGCTACAAAGGCAGGATTTCTGCTGCCTTCAGCCCCGATTAAAATTGACGGCTTCAGGCAGCGCTGACGGCACGGGGGCTGCACAGAGCTTCCCGTGTCACAAGCGCTGCGGGTGAAAGGCACAGGGAATTATGCCTACCTAAGAGATCAGTCTCTTACATAGGCATAATTCTCCCATGTCTTTACTATTTATATTTAATAATTCCCATGTCATAATTTTAGTCAGGGTAGGCAGTGCCTACCTTGCCTACCCTGACGGCACGTGCCTGGTCCACGGTGGGGATGTGACGGACGACCCCGTGCTTGGGGCCCACCGCGCTGAAGCAGGGAGTGAGGAGCTCGGGGAAATCAGTGAGGAGGGAGGCGACGGCGCTGAGCTGTGGGCTGGGTGGCCGCGGGGCCGATGCCGGAATCATGCACCCACCCCGCACTTCGACTAGGAGGGAGAAAGCCCGTAGGAAATCGGCACCCAGGAGTGGTTGCGCGACGTCGGCAATAATGAAAGTCCACTCATATGGGCGGGAGTTGATAGAGAGCGAGAGGGTCCGCGTGTCGTAGGTCCGAATGGTACTGCGATTAATGGCCATGAGCACCGGGCCTGGCTCACCAGCACAGGTGTCACATCCAGTCGGCGGGAGGATGCACACAATAGCCCTGGAGTCAACGAAAAAACGCCTGCCGGTGTGACGGTCACGGACGTAGCGGCGGTCGTTCGGTGCGATCGCTATACAGACGATCGGCCGAGCCGTTTCCCTGGAACGAGCAGGGTTGACTGCAGCGTTGAGCCTCAGCATCTCAGCGAAGATGGTAGAAGCACCATTTGTGCTACCCCAATCTTCAGCTTGTGCTGTGGCTCTGCGATGGAAGCAGTGGCCGGGGTGTCGCCGAGGTAACAGGTGCACTGGCACGGAGACTCGGCTGATGGAGCTGCCATCTTGCGGCTTCGCAAGCCACAGTTCGTCGGCCATCTCGGCGAGCTGCATGGGGTCAGTGAAATCGGCACCGGTGAGCATGAGGCGGATGTCATCAGGCATCTGCTCTAGGAACGCCTGTTTGAAGAGCAGACACGGGCGGTGGCCGTCCATCAGAGGGAGCATCTCAGCCATCAGTGTGGACGGCTTGCTGTCGCCCAACCCGTCCATGTGTAAGAGGTGGGCGGTGCGATCTCTGCGGCTGAGCCCAAACGTACAAAGTAGGAGGGCTTTAAGGCCTTCGTATTTCGCGAGCGCCGGTGGGTCCTGGAGGAACGGCAGCAGCCGCGAAGTTGTCTCTTGTGCGAGCGCGCCGACAACGTGAAAGTACTTCGTGCCGTTGACCACTATGTTGCATAGATGAATCTGCGCTTTGACATGGGTGAACCAAACCTGTGGCTGTTCGGCCCAGAACACGGGCAGCTTGAGTCCAACGGCATTCTGCTGAGCATCGGGAACGGCGGCAGCTAGCATTCTTGAGTGGACGCGTCGGGGTCACCAGTTTGGCGAGTTGAGACGGTGAGTGAATTTAAATTGCTTTATTTTGCAACGGTAAAACAACTAATAAACTCTGGTCGGTAAGACAGCCAAAAACGCGATGCTACTTCCACAAGTGTGGTGCTAGACTGATACAACTTGGTAAAACGCGCGCGAAACTTGCACCCCGCGCCTACGTGATCGGTGCAGCCAATCCGAGGGTTCGATTAACCAAAACCACCACCAGGTGTCGCTACAAGATGATATTTTGGGTGGGGATCCTTGTTTAGACTGATGTTAAATGATATTCCGGGCACAAGTATTTTTTTTTATTCTGGCATATTTAATAAATTGAATTTGAATTCCATGCTATCAATGGTTCTGGATTATTCCTTTGATTATTTAACCATTAAGTCTCTGTTTCTGGTGCTCTGACTAAAGGAACAATTTACAATCAGGAATATCCTAAAATCTAATTGTTCTGAAGCTCTGTTCCGGATCAATCAGCAGGAAATTGACTTAGACTTGTATATTATGGTTTGGTCAATGGATAGCATCACAAAGTAATTACTTGTAAAAGAGACTGCTCAGCCCATCTAATTTTATTCATGTAAAAGATCTTGAAATCTTACATGAATAAACCATTTTCAATAATCCAAGGATTCTAGGATCCATATATTATGCAAATCTATCTGTGAAAAAGAATTTCCTCATATCAATGTGAAGGCTATTTTCCTTGCTTTGGCAGACTTTTTTTATATTTACCTTTTCTGAAAGGTTAATTATCTTCTTCTCTGCTAGCTCTCCCCTCTGATAATGTAGGAATAATGTTGTATTAGTATTTCTGGACAGTTGATGGTCAGTGCTGATTCGGTTTGCCATTGACATATTCTCGGGCTGAATCTCTCTTCAACTATGATACAGCACAGAAATAATTGATTTTGTCCTCTGATTCTGCAGTGATTCTATAAGAGCTTTGTTATTGTTCTGATTTATCCTTTTCCCCAGAGCTTTCAGATCTTCATACCGTTCCTTTTGAACATTGCTAGAGAATCTGCTTCCACCACTTTCCATATGAGTATGGTTCAAGTCATAACAATTCCCGGCATTTAAAAAACATCTTGTTTCGTCTCCGTTTTCTCCATGTTTCTTCAGACCTTGTGCAAAACCTACATAGCGACCATCTTGTCACTTTCAACAATGCAGCCTCTGTTAAAATTTCCAGCACCAAATGCAGGTTTTAAAGAACAGTATATTTTCAGTCATGCCAACTTTGTAGTGCTTCTTTAAATTTAGAATGGGAGCATTATTATCAACATTTAGATAAACTATGACCATTGCCTTAAATAGCATGTGGTAAGTATTAAAGGGGATTATATTTCCATGTGGAATAATGAAAGAAAAAACCAATAACAGCTGTGAGGCAAGACCATGCTGAGGATTATATGACTCTGCCTTGGCTGCCTGAATGAAGACAAAGCTAGTTGTTTACTTGTTTATTGCAAATTGAAGTTGTGCCTTTCACCATTGTTGTTTCACATTATGTAGCTCCCAATTTTTTTTTCTTGAGTATGACAGATACAAACCGCAAGATACAAATCGATTTTGATTTCATACAATAATAAAGAAATACAAAAAGCTGGATATACCCAGATAAGAGAGCCACAGTGAAGAAAGGAACAGGGTGCACGTTTGGTTCCAAAACTTTACGACAGCGAATGGCAATAATATTGAAATTTGAAAGAAAAAACAACAAATTCTTTGTCGGTTGTGTGTCTTTGCATTTCGCTGTGTTTTTACTAACTTTCATATCTGGTACTCTGTCGGGATTTTGTTAAGTCCTAATGAGACATAATTGAAGGAAAAACTAATAACTGTGTTTCATATTTGCCCAGTTTGGATATGTCCACAGCAAACATTTTAACAACTGTAAAAGCTGAAGCTTAAGACTTGTGCTTCTGGATAACACAGTTGTCGGTGGTGGTTGCATAAGAAAGCTAAAAAATACCTAAATTAAAATTGTAGGTGCATCAAATTGCATGACTCCATTCTGGGTGGTTTGTAGCCCCATGATGTTGCAATACCTGACTTGACTACTTTTATCCTTTTATTACTTCTATTTATTATTTCCATTACTTTTAGGTGTCTTTCACTTTAAGTGAAGACCTTGCATGTATCCAAAATGCCAGTGGGAAAGGTGCACCAATTAGTGCACCCAGAGAGCATCCATTCACAATGCAGAGCGTTGGAGGACAGACGCTGTCAGTTTTTACGGAGGGACCATCAGGTGAGCATACTAAAGTTTGTAGACAGGGAGCACTCGTCCTGGTCTTGACTTGGAACAATGTGCAGAAATTGGGACTCCTTTTAAACTCTTTGCACAAAGAGGAGGAAGAATAATTTTCAATATTGAAGGTCATTGTTACTGCATTGGTGATATCAGTCAGATGTGGAAATTACTCTTTGCATTATTCTGGAAGCAGAAAGTACATGGTCTTAGAGTCAGACTCACAGAGTGTGACTGTGCTCACTCAAATCATTAATGACCCATTTATGCCAATTCTACACTAATCCCACATTTCCACTGACTCCCCCCAGATTCTACTATTCACCTTTACACTGCAGGTAATTTAGTGGCTAGGTAATCCACCAACCTGGACGTCTTTGGGAAACCAGAGCACTATGGAAAAACAAAATTCAATGCAAACAATATCAGATATCAGAATCAAATTCGGATTGCTGGATCTGATCTCCTGGCGGTACCAAAGTGCCACCCTTTTTCTGAGATTTCTGTGATACATTTATGATTTAAATAATTTGTGATTTATTTCAAACTTTCCTCCTCACAGTAGTCTGAGTGAACATGAATAAACTACAGGGACTCCACGACATGTGTAAGGGTTACGTTGCACGAACCCTTTCGTAAAGTAGAATGAATGCAAGTCAGAATCACCATCCCCTTCCTTTGCCCCAAACAATTCTAAGCCAGAAGAAGGGTCTTGACTCAAAACATCACATGTCTATGTTCTCCAGAGATGCTGTCTGACCTGCTAAGTTACTTCAACACTTTGTGTCTGAGTATAAACTATCTCAGCAGCGTCCGGCTGCATCCAGGACACTTTCTGTGGTGAGTGGCCTTCTGGATAAGCACCACTGCCATTGCCGGCTTGTTTCTGATATAAACTTGAGTGATCATACAGTATTGCAGACTGCCTTGATTGCACTAGGGACTCAGTACCGAATTGTTTACATACCTGCGACTATCTGGTTTAATGGGTTCATTCGACACTTAAGGAGAGAGAGAACCTGGTTGCTAGTTGCAAAGATCTATGAAATTAAGAGTATAAGGGAATGAAAGCAAAGCGATGAAAAAACTGTAACATGCAGGCTATGTGACACAGCTCAGGCTATGTGACAAGAGAGGGAAAAGCTGGGCCAATACAGTGCCCTCCATAATGCTTGGGACAAAGACCCATCAATTATTTATTTACCTCTGTACTCCACAATTTGAGTTTTGTAATAGAAAAAAATAACATGTGGTTAAAGTGCACATTGTCAGATTTTTAAAAAAGGCCATTTTTATACATTTTGGTTTCACCATGTAGAAATTACAGCAGTGTTTATACATAGTCCCCCCCATTTCAGGGCACCATAATGTTTGGGACACAGCAATGCCATGTAAATGAAAGTAGTCATGTTTTGTATTTTGTTGCATATCATTTGCATGCAATGACTTCTTGAAGTCTGCGTTTCATGCACATCACCAGTTGCTGGGTGTCTTCTCTGGTGATGCTCTGCCAGGCCTGTATTGCAGCCAGGGGCGGGGTTACACGAAAAGCTGGAGAAACTCAGTGGGTGCAGCAGCATTTAAGGAGCGAAGGAGATAGGCGACGTTTCGGGTCGAGACCAGCCATCTTTAGCTTATGCTTGTTTTGGGGGCTAGTCAGTTTTCTCTTCAGCATATAAAAGGCATGCTCAATTGGGTTCAGATCGGGTGATTGACTTGGTCACTCAAGAATTGACAATTTTTAGCTTTGAAAAACCTCTTTGTTGCTTTAGCAGTATATTTGGGATCATTGTCTTGCTGTAGAATGAACCACCAGCCAATGAGTTTTGAGGCATTTGTTTGAACTTGAGCAGATAGGATGTGTGTATACACTTCAGAATTAATTACGCTACTATCATCAGCAGTTGTGTCATCAATTAAGATACGTGAGCCAGTACCTTCAGCAGCCTTACATGCCCAGGCCATAACACCCCCACCACTGTGTTTCACAGATGAGGTGATATGCTTTGGATCTTGGGCAGTTCCTTCTCTCCTCCATACTTTGCTCTTGCTATCACTCTGATATAAGTTAATCTTCGTCTCATCTGTCCACAAAACCTTCTTCCAGAACTGTGGTTGCTCTTTTAAGTACTTCTTCGTCAGCTGTAACCAGGCCATCTTATTTTTGCGGCTAACCAGTGGTTTGCATCTTGCAGTGTAGCCTCTGTATTTCTGTTCTTAAAGTCTTTAGTAGACAGTGGTCATTGACATATCCACACCTGACTCCTGAAGAGTGTTTCTGATCTGTCAGACAGGTGTTTGGGGATTTTTCTTTATTATAGAGAGAGTTCTTCTGTCATCATCTGTGGAGGTCTTCCTTGGCCTGCCTGTCCCTTTGCGATTAGTAAGCTCACCAGTGCTCTCTTTCTTCTTAATGATGTTCCAAACAGTTGATTTTGGTAAGCATAAGGTTTGGCTGATGTCTCTAACAGATTTATTCTTGTTTCTCAGTCTCATAATGGCTTCTTTGACTTTCATTAGCACAACTTTGGTCCTCATATTGATAATCAGCAATAAAAGTTTCCAAAGGTGATAGAAAGACTGGAGGAACGACTAGGTGCCGAGAGCTCTCTTATACCTGCATTAAGGAGGCAATTTAACACACCTGAGCAATTACAAACACCTGTGAAACCATGTGTCCCAAACATTATGGAGTCCTGAAATGGGGGGGACTATGTATAAACTGCTGTAATTTCTACATCGTGAAATCAAAATGTATAAAAATACCCTCTGATAAAATCTGACAATGTGTACTTTAACCACATGTGATTTTTTTTCTGTTACAAATCTCAAATTGTGGAGTACAGAGGCAATTGAATAAATGATGGGTCTTTGTCCCAAATATTTTGAAGGGCGCTGTATGCACCAATAGCAGAACAATTAAATTATTATTTGCTGCAGCATAACAGACTTGTCAGCATTTTGAAGGGACCATTCCCTTCATGGCCCCCTAGTCAGTTCTCCCACTCCCCTTCTTGCAGCTTTACTGATGCAACTACAGAGGATGCAACATCTAACCTTTCACCTCATCCATTTTCACTGTCTAGGAATCCAAAAAGTCCTTCCACATGATTAATTTGCACTAGTGCAGCATATTTGCAACATTCACAACGTTGGAGCAACCAAGTGCAGATTGGATGACTGTTTTGTGAAGCATCCGATCTTCAAATTACCTGCCACGTTATTTTTCATTCCCAATCACACTTTTTAATCTATCTGTCTGTGGCTTTCTGCACTGTTAGAAGATACTCAATGAAGTTGAAGTCTAGACACATTGCAACATTACAGACTCTCTGGATTTGAATGCTACACATTATTCAGTGGTTTCTCTGTGTCTGAGTTGGCCAGGTTATCCATGTTTGATATAGGCTCAATTTTGCAACTATTGCTTTCTCTTATGTGTTCTCACACTATAACTGCCCCTCATTTCACATCTTTTACGAACTAGTAAATATATTATTTGACTGTAACTGCCCCCATTATTCCAATACCAGATGCTCTTTTTCACAACATCACCAGGACAATCCTGATTTCAACTTTCAGAGATATTCCCTTTTTCTTATTGATCCCACTTCCACCTCTTTGCAATTTAATACTAACTTATTCCAATTCTATAGTCTTCAAACCCCAAAAATAACTATGTTTCTCTTTCCACAGTCACTGCCTAAATTGCTGTTTACAGCCTTTTCTGTTTTTAATCTGACAAATATATTTTACTTGCATCCCCAGCCCCCTCTCCCTTTTAAAGTCATATGATTTGTATCTAATGTATTTCCTTCAGATTCCTCCATCCACATTTACCACAAGACTGTCTTCGTTGATGTGTTGTTGATACATTCCCATCCCACTGAAGCAAATATCTAATTACAACATTGACAAGTTAATTCAGTTTTTGTTTTACATAGGAATTTGTAATTAAAAAAAGGCAGGAAGTGCATGGTGGGTGTAAGATGTTTCATATATTAATTGACTCTGCTTGTGTTGGAAAGCTGGAGATTAACAAGCTTGTAATGGAGAGGATGAATAATCAATAGCTCAGTTTGGGGAGTACCAGTGGGTCCTAGTATTCGGCCCGAGGCCATGGTCAGCTTAGATTTGTCGTAAGCGTATGGAATTTGCAGCAGGGCCACAACATGATAGATTTTGACATCTCAATTTTTACCTGCTGGATGATGCACTTAGAATCCCAGGAATCCCAGGAAGCAATGTGTCAATGAAGAGGTCATGAGAAATAACAGAGAGGTGGATTTATGTTAAAAAGATCCAAAAGCTATTCCAAAAGAAAGCTCTGATAGATCACCTTCCCCATCTTCCAGTTAGAAAACTTCACTTTATTTCCTTTCCTTGTTTTCATTTTCCCCACAGTTATGTGCGTCATTTTCTTTGCCAAGGTTCTTTTATGTGTCACCTTTCAAGTATTTCTGATATCCAGCTAAACCAAAATCACAGCTTGTCCCCCTTGTTGCTGCTTGAAATACTTCAATAAGGTCAGTGAAATGGGACCTACCACTTAGAAATATGAAATAAAGTGAAATAGGACCTACCATTTAGAAACATGAAATAATGTTTCTCCAAATTTTCAACTACTTTTATCTCGTACTCTGGGCTGTTTTGATATTGTAATTTCTAAATACCGCACTTGTTCCTGCTCTTTTTGTAATTGTCTTGTCTGGCCTCAATCTACATTATAATTTCATTTTTCCACATTCTCCGTTGTATTTCTCTTCTCAAGATAGAGAGAAAAGGTGTGCTGGAGGGGAAAAAAAACAAGAATTGTATTGTTCATGTATCACTTCGGCGGACACAGGAAACAATCACAATAAAGCAAATAATTTGTTGAGTGATCTGAAGAATCATGCTCTAGAAAGAGAATGTGTGTGGGGTGAGGAAAATGCCAGCGGGAATCATAGGTCAAATGTTAATTATTTCCAGAAAGCATATATAAATTCTGTTGAAATGAGATCTAAAAAAAAGTTTCTGATAATTAATCTTGTTTGCATTTCAATGATTCAATGTTAATTGCTTTGATATTTGGCCTATTGTATAATTCTGAAGTGCAGGCTAGACAAAGTAATCTCATCCTGCTGCCCACATATCGATGGCTCAGTTATTATAGGCTAATTTGCTTTCTAAATTATCGATGTTTTCCCAAAGAAGAGGAGAAAGGGGATAGATGCACAAAATAAGCTGGACTAACTCAGCGGGTCAGGCAGCATCTCTGGAGAAAATGGATAGCTGATGTTTTAGGATGGGACCGAAGGCCATGTTTGCAGAGATTTCTGCTGAAATCTGAACAGATCCAGAGTGTCATGCCCTGCTGTCCAATTGTTATGCAGGGAACCTTTTTATCTTTGATCCTCTTATCTTAGCTTGTTGATAGTTGTTCTGCCTTTTCCTTTTTTTGATCGTAATATCTTATTATAAAATTCCTTCCCTTCACATTTATCATGGTTTAACTAGTATTTTACTGGATAGATAAAAAGATCAATTCTTGACAGTGGTGCTGCTGCATTACAGCGCCGGATTCGATCCTGACTACGGGTGCTGTCTGTATGGAGCGTGTACGTCTTCCCTATGATCATGTGGGTTTTCTCCAGATCCTCCAGTTTCTTCCCACACTCCAAAGGATTTATATGTTTTAGGTTAATTGGCTTCTCTAATTTGTAAATAGTTCCTTGTGTGTAGGATAGTGGTGGTGCATGGGGTGATCGCTGGTCGGCATTGGATTCGGTGGGCCGAAGGGCCTGTTTCCACGCTGCATCTCTAAACTCTAAAAATCTCCGAGTGGGAAAAGTTGCCCCATGATTTATTCTTATCGAGTCCACATCACAAGATTAGTTGTTCAGCCAGAGCTGAACACACTTCTCGGCATCTGCATACAATTGCGTCTTGTGCTTCTTGTGCGTGGTGGTGGAAAGATTGGCAGAAACAGGGTCGTGACGTGAACTCTCTTTCCTTGACCCCGCCCCATGATTTAATAGGTTCCTATTAATTCTTGCCCCTCTCACCTTAAATCTATGGTTTTTGATTCCTCTACCCTGGGTAAAAGACTCCTTTCACCCTCTATTCCCCTCATGGCTTTACACACCTCTATAAGATAATCCCTCAACCACCTGCGCAACAGTGTTTGAGAGAATGAATTTGATCGGAGTGCAGCCACTGTTCAACAGAAAACTGCCACAAACAATAAAGACCTTCTATTACATTTCTAGTGATATTGGTTAAAGGAGATTGAGACTCTTGAGAACACTTTCTCCTCCCTTAAACAAAAGCACCAGGAACAAAATTACAGGATTTTTTACAAACATCTGAACCTTTCCACAAGCAGATGGCATTTGTAACATGTTTAACACACACTGAGAAATGACACCTTCAACAGTTTCTTGCACCAAAGCTGAAGAAAAATATCACACTTGTAAATGCAGAAAGTTTGAGTGCAGGTTTGAGAAACAAAACTTTAGGATCACAATGTGAATGGAAAAATGTTGTTTGCAGTCAGCTTACACAGTTCCTATAACATTGACCAGGCTATGAACGCCCACAGTTGACTGGCCAGTTTCTTGTTTTTTTGTTTTTTTCGCAGCTGAAAAACTCGCTGACAAACATCTGACTTGCATCTGTATTTGTAAGCCAAACTAGCAAACCGATTATGTTCTTTGCAGCTATGCAGTTTGCCCATGGTTTTATCAATTACAGTTTTGATTTTTCCAATTTCTTCCCAGCTGGTGTCTAGACATGAATACAAGACTTTTGGCCAGCTCATACTTTGCCATAATCCCTATATTTGTTGGCTTCCATTTGAGTAATGCTCATAAAGCAGTTCCAGAGTCTTTCACTTTGACTGCATTCCGGTTGCCTTGGCACACCTTCACCATGACACCTTCTCCAGCTCTAAATTCCATCTTGCATCTATGATCCTCTGTAACTGATCTCAACATTCTCTTCTTTCTACTGAGTAGTCAATGACTGTCTGAATATATTTGAATTCTCTGCCCTAGAACTCCTTTTCCTAACCATTATTTAAAGTTCTCAAAAATACTATTGAGGCCCTGCTTTGAGTCATTTATACCAGGGGTGGCGAGTTAGTTATGAGAAACTCACTGGATTGTGGCGTTCTTCCTTACAACAAGAATGGTTAATAGAGGTGTGTAAAGGAATTACAGGATCTGTTTTTTTTTGACAGATAGCTTTCAAAATAGGTGGCATGGATTTAATTAGCAAAAGCGTTAGTCAAGGAAAATCTCTTCAGCCAAGGAATGTTGGGGATCTGGAACTGATTACCAGAAAGGATGAAAGTGGCAGAAACTCTCAACATGTTCAAACGGTTTGACTTGATTTATTTATGCATGGCATATCTGATCTGTTTGGATAGCATACAAAACAAAGCTTTTTACTGTACAAAGGACAAAGGACATTTATTGTCACATACACAAATTGGTGAAGTGTGAAATTTGAGTTACCATGTAGCACACAAATAAGATTAACACAACACTATAGAATTTAACATAAAACATCCCCCACAGCAGAATCAATGTTTCCCACTATGAGGGAAGGCAATAAAGTTAATAAAGTTCAGTCCCCTTCCTCATGTTCACCTGTGGTCGAGGCCTATTGAGGCCTCCGCAGTCGCCGCAACGGCGGCCCGATGTTTCAGGCCCTCTCGCCATGATGATGAAACTCTCTCTTGCCCCCCTCTCTCTCTCTCTCTCTTGCCCCCCTCTCTCTCTCTCTCTCTCTCACCCCCTCTCTCTCTCACCCCCCTCTCTCTCTCTCTCGCCCCTCTCTCTCTCTCTCGCCCCCCTCTCTCTCTCGCCCCCTCTCCCTCTCTCTCTCGCCCCCCCTCTCTCTCTCTCTCGCCCCCCTCTCTCTCTCTCGCCCCCCTCTCTCTCTCTCGCCCCCCTCTCTCTCTCTCGCCCCCCCTCTCTCTCTCTC